>OMNN01099652.1:6336-17201 GCA_900302755.1 Chromis chromis | reverse complement strand
CCTATGAAGTATGTAGAATTGCATAAGACGGTGCGAAGCATAGTTTGAATATTTGTGTATGTGTGAGGGACTTTCTTCCTATCATCTGGTATTTAAATGACTATTTACTTTTTCCATTTGACCTTTAAACTTAAATAAAAAAGGATTTTTAAATAGCTGGGTGTCATACAGGAGGTGGAATAGTCTTGATGTGGTTGGCAATTGTCTTTTCATTTCAAAATCTATGTTTTGGGAGATTAAATTTCCTTTGATATGCAAAAGCAGCAACCAACGATCGATATATAGATCTTTGACACTGTGGATTCCCTTTATATCCCTTTTGCGTGTGTGTGTGTGTGTGTGTGTGTGTGTGTGTGTGTGATTGGTAATTAAGTATTAAATGTAATTCAATTTTGAAGGTGATTGTCTATATCTTTAGAGCCTCATAATGGCTTACACCTTGATTTATACACAACAGCCACATTACCTTATATGAGAGTGTTTTGTGTGCAGGTTAGCATCTAGAAATAAATATATCTGTTCTGTTTTATGCACTGTCATCTGTGTTTCATGTAGCTTAACATAGTTTTAAATCATTAGTTACCATCATATATATCATCGTGTGGACCTAAACCACAACAGGTGCAGACTGGCGGAGGTGAATGAACTCTCCAGACCGCTCGCCGGGAGTGTAAATTTGCTTTATGTTCCAGGAGGAAAAACAACAGCTCAGGCCACGTCTAAATGTTGGCATAAGAAAGGGCAAAGGATTTGAACCCAGACAGCTCTCGACTGTACATATCTCCACATAAACACTTTACACTCTAATATTTTCCAGTGACCCAAAATTAAAAGGCTTCCAGTAAAGCTGTAAATAAATCGTCCCATGAGGGGGTTCACAGCCTTTTTAAACTGTTGGGAATAGTAATCACTATGTCAGCCAGTGGTCAACATGAAGTTACATCTGATAATAACGCTGCTGCTTCAGTGAGGGAAGCTGACATTAACCGAATATAAAGAACGCTGCCCCCGCAAAGAGGTAAAAGCAGTAAACAGGCACGGCAGCTGTCCGGGGCGCAGTGAGAGCTCAGACTTAGCTCAGATGGAAGCGGGAGTAGCACAGAGGCTGGTTGTCTGTTTGTGTGGGGATAAGGTTACCTTATGCTGAAGGCTGCATCCATGGAAAAGGAGGTCAGAGGTCAACAGTTGTGCATACATGTGTCTAATTTTTTGATGCGATTGCACAATGGGGCCGTGCGTTTGAACGTGGAAGTGAAAAAGAGGACATCTGCCCAGGGAACCTCCTCTTTCTGCTGCTGCTCTGACCAGGTTGCACAAGGTTACGATGAATTAATTTCCTGGCTTTGGGAGAGCTCAAACAATTACATATGGAGGACATCAAACAGGTGGAAGTGTAACCTTTACTCAGCATATGAAGGACAATGGAGGATCACAGTCTCGTACAAGGGAATAACCCGGTGTGACTTTAGCCTGCAGCATTTATACATGCAGATATATAATATGAACTGTGTATTCACCATTCTGAGCTTCAGACCTGACAAATAAATCTTGATCTTTAATTTAGTCGGTCCCACAAGGAAACTGAAGAGTCATATCCTCAAATTAAACTCTTATATAAACACCTTATTATGTCATACATGTCACATGAGACTCTTCCTCACTAATATCAAGGCTCTAAAGGGTCCAAGGCACAAATCTGATCCGTGCAGTGCTGCAGCTACTGTATCGTCCCAGTACATCTCCTTAGCAAGCCTCGCACCAGGAAGACAAATGGGTCATTAAATACCATCCTTTTGATAAATAACTCTGTGCCTCCCCATTTACTTAGTATCGAAGCCTTGGCATTGAATTGAGGTCACTGTTTGCATATTGTATGAACCAATTCACAGTTTAAGTGGGCTGAGGAAAAGGTCATTACAAGAAGAAGCTTGAAAAGAGCAGATGTGTTCAGGTTTTTGTAACTACTTCTCCATCCTAGTCTCTTTACATTATGCAGGACTGGATTGGAGATTATTGCAGCTTTATAGATATTAGTCCACTATCTGTCTATGCTCATTAAAATCTAACCTTTATTGATCCCCTTGGGGAAACTCCTTCTCTGCATTTGACCCATCCTATTCAAAGTTAACCTAAACTATACATACTAGGAGCAGTCAGGGGTTAAGGGCCTTGCTCAAGGGCCCACAGTGGTGGTGACTGGGACAAGCGGTCGTTCTCACTTTCCCACCTCAACCTCTTGCCAGTCCAGGGAGTCGAACCGGCGATCCACCGTTTACAAGTTTCCTTCACAAACCACTAGGACACCACTGCCCAAATCACAATGGGAAGTTTTATCCTTGCACAAAAATATTCAAATAAACACTCAAAAATAGTTTTCTGTCAACTTTACACTTTGTCCTTCCTCTAATTTCAGTGCAAGTTCAAAAATGAAAGTTACTTCTTCAGCATCTTCATGCAGTGTTCAGATTTTTCTTTCTTTTGAGTAGGATTACAAAGTAAAGAAAAGTACAGACCTGTAGATGTGCAAACATATCTCACTTTTTAAAAAATCTTGTTCATTCCCTCTTATCACATACTGCAACTACAAGTGCACCCTAAATGCAGGAATAATATTACTACAATGATATAGAGGGATAATATAGAATTGCAGGAATTTCCATCCATCCATTATCTATATACTGCTTAATCCTCTGTAGGGTAGTGGGAGGGCTGGAGCCTATCCCAGCTGACTCAGGCAGGTCGCCAGTCTATCACAGGGCTACACATAGAGACAGACAACCAAGCACACTCCCAGCCACGGACAATTTAGAATCATCAATTAACCTCAGCATGTTTTTGGACTATGGAAGCTGCAGAACCTGGTGAAAACCCAGCACAGGGAGAACATGCAAACTCCACACAGAAAGATTCCAGGCGTTCTAACCGGGACGCGAACCGGGGATCTTCTGGCTGTGAGGCGACGGTGCTAACAACCGAGCCACCGTGCAGCCCTGAACTGCAGGAATTTAAATAATGTAAAACGATCATTTGTGAAGTGCAAATATGTAAATTTAGGGTAATTACTGTATTGTACTGTGTGGTATCTGAGGACTTCTGTGTAACATAAGTGTCCCGTTGCATGAACAAGCAAGATGAGGTCGACACGATGACCTCACAGCTGCATCTGAAGACCAGAAACAGCGCTGCCTCCATAAGGCCAAGTCAAAGTCAGGATATTCCCAGAATGCATTTCACAGGGGTCAATATGCTAATTTTAGCACGGCAGCCAATGAGCAGCAGAGGAGTTTTGCTCCACATACAGGAGGGGCCGGATCAGGTTACTTTGTGGAGACACGAACAGCGTACGTGCAGCAGACAGAGGACTGAACTGGGCCTATCAGACGGAACCACTCCCTCCTTATATATATGTCATAGCCCCTAATCTGACCCACCGCACTATAGCCGCCATAAGCACTGATCATGTGACTGCGTGGCTCTCTGGGGGCGGAGGGGCATTCCTGCTCGTAATAGGAATCCTACAGGTCCGTCAGGGCAAGTCTCCTCGCACATCATAACTTTGGGAACAGTAGTAAATCCATCATCTCCCTCCTGACCCGGCTTGTGAACCTGAAGGCAGAACAGGACCATCCTTGGGCAAAGTGTACAGTGTCTGAAGCGACCCACAGGAATGCACTCTGAGCACTCTCCTATTCCCTGGCAGCTTCACACACACTTTTGTAACAAACACTCGGGTTAAAATGAGTGTTGGGTCGCTTTGTGGTTTTGCATTTTGTCCCATGTATCCAATTTTTAAAAAATAAATCCAATTCTGTTTACTTATACTCCCGCAGCTTGTGTCTACTGTATAACTCCTGATATATGTAACACAGTATCAGTTCCTGTGTGCCAGATAGCTGCAGCTCAGAATATGCTGTTCCCTCCTGTCAAGACCAGCCTCCTGGTTAAGTAATGTGATTAATAAACCATGAGTCGACCGAGACGCGGCTCTATCCTCAGAGCAGGAGTGGGTTTGCATTTTGGCACCTCACAGCTGAGGCCATATCCATTCATAGATGCCTCCGCGGACCCTGCGGAGGCCAAGAAAGCGCACATATCATTCAGCATGTAAGCGCTCGGGGGCCTGGGGGAATGGTGCAAACCCTGGAAATATTGTACCACACGCTGGTGCCACATATGTGCACATTAATGAAGACTTAGCACAGTCGCGGCGACGAACAGAGCTCACAAGTGGTGGAGGAAAGATCAGACAGTTCTCTGCCTTGGCATAATAAATTAAGGGATATTAACAGCTAGTCCTCCTTATAAATACATCCTCGACATGCAACACACAAACACACAGAAAATGCAGGCAGGCAGATAATGAAGTTGAACACTTGATCTGAGGCTCAGTCTATACGCTAGTCTGTGCTAAGAATGGAGATGAAAGCCTGTGGGTTGGTGGCAGGCCGTCGGTGTTAGCCGCGGTGTCAGGTGTTGCAGATTCCCACATGGATCTGATCTGCCGTTCGGTGTTCCTGTGAGCTTCCTGTCAAAATGCAGATCTGCATAATCCACGCTGTCGACAGCAGTCGCCCTGAACTAAGTGAACCCGATGTATGCCGCCACGCACTTGAATTTAAACCTTCATAATTTGCTCAGCTTGTTCCCCCGTTCGCCTGCTGGCAGGTGAAAACCTCTGCAAAGTGTCAGGCTGTCAGGAGCGGTGAAAATGATGACAGTGCACCATCTGACATCCACGAAAGAGGTCAAAGAATCTGGGAAGAGAGGAAAAAAAATTCATGTGAGAACAGGAATCACGTCGTTTCTACGAAAGACATTTTGTTATATCATAATAGCAAAAGCACATGTGTAAGGATAAAATAGAACATGGCCGAGTTCCATTTAGCTGCCTCGGTTTCAGCATCCTGGCAAACGTTCGCTTCATCTGTTATTTTTACATGTCATAGTAGCACAGTTTTATTACCAGTAGCTCAGTTTCATCAGGTAACATAAGTCATGAAAATTACATAACCCTGAAACCGGCTCACCGTAATAAAATGCAGATGTTTTTGCCAAATGCAACTTTGCTTTTCCTTCTGTTACATGCAGGGCCTCCCCTAGCCAAGTGGGGGCCCTAAGCAGGATTTTATCTTGGGCCCCCTCCCCCCTCGCCAAAAAATAAATAAATAAAATAATAATAATAAATAAATTACAATTACCAACAAATCAAATGAACAGCCTCTATCAACAGTGGAACAATAACTTTAATCAGATCAACAGTGGAACAACAACATACCCACCTTCAAGTGAAGCACGAGCCTCTTCTTGTTTGGACTTTTTCTTTCTTTTGCTAGCTCCCGAATCGTATTGACGTTTGGAAGCCATCTCTCTCTCTACCTGCAAGCAACTTCCTGCCGGCGCATCTGACCGCTGATTGGTCAGATGCTGATGCTTCGCGCTGTCAATCACTGCTCTACGTACGCCTCTTGGCACAATGCACGCACATCCTTTGCGCATTTGCAGAGAATGATGATACTTTATTGACCCCGTGGGAAATTCAATTCACTTGCGCAAAATGGGGCCCCCCATGGATCGCGGGGCCCTACGCACAGCGCGTGTTCTGCGTGTAGGGAGGGGCGGGCCTGGTTACATGCCAAAATGTCTACTGTGAATTCAATCACTTGTTAGTAAATGCTGCCAGTCTCCCCTGTATGATGCTCACTACATCATGACAAGTAAAGATGTTTGCTTGTTAGTAAATACCTTTGTTGATTTGCATTTTAGGATTTCTTCGCTGTAGATTTTGGAGCATTTTTCCATTTATGTTGCAATCAGACGGAGTAGAGGTGACACATTGAGGTAAACTGTGAATATTGTAGTGAGTCTAATGAGCAGTGTCTGTCCTCTGCTTCCAGGACTCCCCCACATCAAACTTTTTTTTGCATTACCATCATTTTAAGTATGATGTAGGAAATCAGGCTGGTTTCATCAGCCCTCTATAGTTGAGAAGCTTGAAACATCAATACTGTCATATACTGATGGGATCCCTTGTGGGTAACATTTTTTTCCTGATTTAATTCATTATGTAGTGGACAGCGGAGAGCTTTTTAGCAACTGCATACAAGTAGCCTTGCAGTTATAGTGACCAGTAGAAGCCTGCAGCCAGTGAACAGCCTGACTAGAAACCCTGCAATTATCATTACTGTATTATTATTATTATTATTGGACAATATGCATCTTGTACACATTTAGGTAACTATTTAAGTTCTGAAAAATAGATGTATGGCAACAAAGATTTTAGAGACAATCCAGTAAATTATGTAGGTTTAAAAACAACAAGAACAACAGCAACAAATGAATGCAAAAACATACCAATAACCACAAGGAACCTAGTCATTTTTCAACTCTATAAAATGCATTTGTGTCCATCGTTTATAGGAAATGCACTAATGTAGTAAATCTGTTCATTTGTAGGTATTTATTTCATGATGTATCCTTCAATAACTATATGTATCCATTCCTCTTTTGTGTGGGAGTCAGGAAGCAGCCAGTGCCTAGTGTTGGTTTATTTTATTACAGGCAGATATCAGCAAAAACACCAAATAAATATTCATTAAAGCGTCCAGAGTGAAAGGCAACTTTCCCAGAAATGAAACTGCAAAACTGAAAAGGTATTTTCATATTAAATACGTGCAGAAGTTGTTTTTCGAACCAGTATTTAGTAGCTCAAGTTGTTTGTCACATCATTTATTATAATGCTTATTTTAAATTCCGATACGATACGATACGATACGATACGATACGATAGTGGGTGTGACGGCCCCAGGGTTGGCCCTGTCCTGTATGCTGTTGGCTGTGTGTTCCCTTTGTTTCAGGAGGCTGATTAGTGGAGCTGAGACATTAGCAGTGATGCTGCACACCTGAGTAGGAGAAACTCAGAGGTTATAAATTAGACCTGCAGCAGCTTCTCACTCTCTTCCCCTGGCCTGCTGACAGACATCGCATTTTGTTGTCTTTTTGGGTTTTCTACATTTGCACACGCCTTTCACTCACACAGACAATGCAGACACACTGATTGACTGATAACACACATATATTGTATTATTCACTTATTTTTCTGTATCAAATATGTCTTACTTTGCAGACTATGTGCGATCTTTCTCTTTTGTCACACACTTTGAGCCAGGTTGTGACAGCTATATGAATAAAACTGAATTGAAGTGGTGAGTCAGAGTAAGAGCTGTATGTTGTTTGCCCTTGATGGCATCACAATGAATTCCCAGAAGAACATGCAAAGAGCCATTCATTACTACCTTCTTGAATCCTTGCTCTTGAACTCAACCACTTACCAGGTTGGTCATTTTACGAAAAATCTAAATGAGATGGTGATTTGCTACATCTTGCTTAGACCAACCATTTTATCCCACACGGGGAGATGAGCCTTGAAAGTTTACTGAAAATGCACACTTTAAAGTTTTCATCAGACAAACAGAAACACATCCAGGGTATTAATGCTTGTTGGTATGACTCCATTAAACTGCTGCAGTTTTGCTGTTGAAACTATAATGAATCCAATAATGTTGATGCTCAAAGTTGGTTATAGAGGAAATCATGTTGAACAAAATTGAGATTGTGACATTAAAGTGGATGCTAAATTGAT
Organism: Chromis chromis; assembly: GCA_900302755.1. NCBI lineage: Eukaryota > Metazoa > Chordata > Actinopteri > Pomacentridae > Chromis > Chromis chromis. Next base: position 9,562 of record OMNN01099652.1, on the reverse strand, counting down.
TTGGCTGCATTTTTTAACTCAGCTAAAAAAATTCCATGCATCTATCTGCTGTACTAATGAAGTTATGAGGCTCAATATGCTAGAAATCAGCTCTGAAGGTTTTAGGTGGAGAATTCTTTTAGATTTGGTAGAATTTTCATGGAAGGACATAGTTAAGTCTGAAGGTTTGTTGCTCAGGGTGGAAATGTTTTAATGATGACTGCATTTCATTTACGTCTGGCTCAGACAACAGGAGGACAAACTTCAGATGCTTTCCTTCCTAATCTCAGACATAAGACTTGCTCAGCAACAGCGTCCACTCCTAAGGGCACACGCATGACAATTTTAACAATCCAGATTTTAAACTATGGGCCAACCTCGGTTCACACTAAGAGCCCAGACTTACAGCAGCAGGGTAAAATCTGGAAAAGGCAAAAAACAACAACAACAATAATAATAATCTAACCTTTATTGATCCCCTTGGGGAAACTCCTTCTCTGCATTTGACCCATCCTATTCAAAGTTAACCTTAACTATACATACTAGGAGCAGTGGGCTGCCGCGGTGCAGCGCCCGGGGAGCAGTCAGGGGTTAAGGGCCTTGCTCAAGGGCCAACAGTGGTGGTGACTGGGACAAGCGGTCGCTCTCACTTTCCCACCTTAACTTCTTGCCAGTCAGGGAACTCGAACCAGCGACCCACCGGTTACAAGTTCACTTCACAAACCACTAGGCCACCACTGCCCCAACAAAAGCCAGAACTCTAAAATACAGCATTCCTCTTGCAGCTCGCCCATTTGTCGCACGTCAAACCCAAAAATAGTGAAGCCAAAAGTGACATTCTGCTCCTCAAATGATTTAAAGTCCTCTATTTTACTCATTCAGCCTCCACTTCACACTCTTACAGTGCATTTGTATACCAACATTGGCGAAAATCTCCCCAAAAACAGAGCCAGGAAGAGGTGCAGAAGTCTAGTTTCCTCTAAAACCACTTTAATTACAAAGACTGAATCTGGATTTTTTTACCTAATGATGCCACAAAAAACTGCCTACATTAGTTTTAATGGAAATCAGCCATCAATAATGCCAACTCTGCTTCACCCTACTGTGACAAGTCAAAATGTTGGCAGTGAAAAAGGTCTATGTCCAGCAGTGCTGCAGAATTTTTAAAGAACAGAGAGAATAAAGGAGCGCAAAACAAAGTTTTACTAGTCGAGTCGCACAATACAAATTAATATAACCTTGCTTTGTCAGAAAACAGAACTCTCGTCCTTAGAAAATTAGCCACAACCAAGCACACATTAAAAGTTTCACACACTTCCACTTTCTGGTGTAATTTATGCTAATTTATAACTAATCCTAACTCTGACCTTAAAGGCTAAATTATTTTACTGGTAGATGTGACCATGAAACTTCCCCGGTTGATTATTTATCGCACGTTTTCAGAGTTTGTATATTTAAATACACAAATGAGCTGTTATCTCATTAAATATGCGTTAATTTGCATTGATTTGCAGAAATTTCCCCAGAAAACATGTTGGACAAACCAATGAAAATAACTTGGATAAAACTTACTGGTGCAACTTGTGGAAGGCTGGAGATGCAGGAGAGTCCATACGTGGAGACAACAAATCCAAAGAACAGCAATGCAAAGACACATGGAGCTGAACAGACAGGTTAACAGGAAGTGAACAGGAAACAGGCAGCTCAAACAGGAAATGACACGACTATATAAACACAGAAGCTGATTGGAGGATGAGACACAGGTGAAACCAATAAGGGGCGGAGCCAAGAATCACACAGGTTTTAAAAAAAAACACAAAGACAAGAAGCAAAAAGCTAAAAGAAATAAACTAGAAGGAAAACTTAGAAAGAAAGACATGGATGAAGCCAGGTTCAAAATTCTCCGTAAACAGTTTTGTTGGCACATACAGAAGGGATTTTGGAAATGTTTTTTTTATCACCTCATGAATTAGAAAATACCATCAACAGACAGAAAAAAAACAAAAACAATTTTTGCCATGTTTGTTTTGGAATAAAGTGTTTCAAAAGTCAGCCTGTGAATAATATATGAACAAATCCTTCTGTAGAAACCTGAAGAAGTAATAAAAGTGGACAGTTTGATGTATATAAGTGGGGCTGAAATGGAGATTTCTGGCTCAGAGTGGAAGAAAAAAATTATTTTGAGGCCTTTAAAAACATGTATTGTTAGATTTCATAAATTTGTATTGCAAACTAACGGTTTTAATTAACAAATATTAACAAAAAAGACTCAGTTGATTGCTTTGTTCAGATAATTATTTTTTTTGTATTACAACTTTTCTCAAATTGCAAATGAGGCATAATTTTAATAAATATGCACAAATTTACTCCCTGCTGGCGTCCCGGTTAGGGGGATCTTTCTGTGTGGAGTTTGCATGTTCTCCCTGTGCAGCGTGGGTTTTCACCAGGTTCTCCAGCTTCCTCCCACAGTCCAAAAACATGCTGAGGTTAACTGATTATTCTAAATTGTCTGTAGGTGTGAATGATAATGGATGGATGGATGGATGCACAAATTTACATGAATTTCAAAACCAGAAATCTGAGCTTTGGATAAAACCAGCTTTACAAACGTAGTTTCTTTTCTTTTTGGTTTAGTTTTTTTGACATATTACAGTCAAAGGTTTTATAGGGGGGACTTTAGATATCTCTTTATAACTCCATAAATCAGAGAGAAGTGTCAACAGCCAGGAAAAAAATCTTTTTTTGACATGTTTTTTGGAATAAAGTGTATTAAAGGTCAGACAGGAATAATATAAGAACAGATCCCTCTGTAAAAAAAAACTTTAAGAATATAGAAAACTGGAAAGTTTGATGTATGTAAGTGGTGCTGAAGTAGAGATTTATGACTCAGAATGGGACAAAAACTTTTTTTTTTAAAGAAATGCATAGTAAAATGTCATAAATGTGCATTGGAAACTGGTTAACAAGTAAAGAAATGAACTAACACATACCAACACACAAAAAATCATCCCCACTTTTGTTAATTTATTTTTGTTCTCAAATTGATTGTTTAAACATGCAAATGAGGCATCATTTTAATAAATATGCACACATTTACATGAATTACATGAACGTTTTTTGACATATTATAGTATAGTCTCAACAGCCAGACAAAAAAAATAATTTGTGTCATATTTTTTGGGATGAAATGTTTTATAAATCAGGCTATGAATTATATATGACATTCCATTTTAAAAACTTTAAGAAT
>OMNN01099648.1:0-11508 GCA_900302755.1 Chromis chromis | reverse complement strand
TTGCTGTTTTAATCCCTCACATCTGACTGAAAGATTTCATCAGATCTTGAATGGATGCCTTAAAATGTCAAACAGATATTCATGATTCCCTGAGGATGATCCATCCATCCATCCATCCATCCATCCATCCATCCATCCATCCATCCATCCATCCATCCATCCATCCATCCGACCCCGAGGCCTCTTCCCAGTAGGACATGCCCAGATTTTCCTGATGCGTCAACAACTATGAGACAGACTGATTTAAAAATACACTCACCAAATATTCTGGTTTGTTCCCAAATTACTGCAAAACTTAATGCTGATTCTTCTGCAACGTGAAACTATGAAATCTTCAGAGTCTTGGTGGATTAGTATTCAGTGATGTGTTTGTGTGTTTCAATGCAGCGGATCAGTGATTTGACAATAACACGGTGGTGTGTTTGGGGTCCTGTTGCTCTGATTGCTTTAAAGAGAGGAGCAATTACTCACCAGGCAACGGCAACACAAACCTGTTTGTCTGAATGTTCTGTTTCGGCTTCCAGGCTCATTTTCACAAACAGAGTTTCTCACACAGAGACTCTGATTCTGTCTCTGCTGCTTCAGGACGGTTTAAAAAACAGCTTTAAAGCGACTCGTCAAGAACTTTAAAGCTCTTATTCAACAAGTGTTTGTAGCTCACACTTAATTTTAAAAAAATCCTTTCTTTTTGTAATGTTCTTCATATTTTTATTTCCAAATATTTTCTGTTAAAACTCCTTTAATATTTGTTTATTGATAAAATTTCAGATTTTTAGCCTGTTAGCATCGTAGCTGTAGGGAGGGTGTCGTCGTAGTTTCAATCGTAGCATCTGGACTTGGTTGAGTAGCTCCAAGACGTTCCACCTTCATCGAAGAAGCTTCATCAGTTCTAAACTGACTGGTTGGGAGTTCCAGGTTTACATTTCACACCTGGCCACAAAGGACCCTAACGAACCCCATTGTGAAAGGGAATTTGTCTATTAGCCTAAAATATGCTAACCAGTGCTAACTAGTTGTGACCAGTTCCACCAAATAGCAAAGAGATTTCTTTCTTCTTGTTTTACCCAGAAGGGTCAACGCAACTGCAAAAGCAAAAGCAAAAACACAACCGCAAAAGCCACAACACAACCACAAAAGCCACAACGCAACCGCAAAAGGCACAACGCAACAGCAAAAGGCACAACGCAACAGCAAAAGCCACAATTTCAATACAATATGTATACAATATTGTATACTGTCCATGTATGTGGTTGTGCTACATAATGCTAACTAATGCTAATGCTAGTTACTGACTCCATTTAAAAGCCTCTAATTTATCAGCTTCAGGTTCGCGTGCTGCTGAGACGCTGATGTATTGATTCTATATTCTGTATTTATTGGTTTGTGTTTGATTATTGATATCTATATTGACCGTGTGTGTGTGTGTGTGTGTGTTTGCTCAGGGCGAGGCCACTTCAGCTTATCTGAGCCTCACACACACACAGACGCGCGAGCAGGTGGGCGTGTACAACTTTCCCTTCCACCTGAGTGAGCACGCATGCGCAGTCAGCCGGGATTCCCACCCTCCTGTCTCTCTCTCTCTCTTCTCTCTCCCACGCGCGCACTCACCCTCCGCCGGTGTCAGTCGCGCGCTGCCGGTGGATGTCAAGCAGGAGTCAGAATCTTCTGTTTCCAGTAAAATTGGACGTTTTTTAGCGGGACTCTGGCTGCGGAGCGTCTGCGGCGGCTGGTCTCGGTGCCTCCGGTGAGTTCAGATCCAGAAAACACCGCAGGCCGGTTTGTCCTTTTTTAACTCGGTTCTTTCCAGCGTCACATTCGGCTCAGTTCGGCTGCTCACACTTCACTAACAGGCTGATTTACACGGAGACGCTTCACACCGACCAGACTCCGTTCACATTTTCACAAATTTTAGGAATAACCCGACATCCAGCCTCTGTAGCGTTCATATAGTGATTAATTAGATGGTGTATAATGTCTGTAATTATTCGGCGTCATATATGTGACTCTTATACTGACTTCAATCTGTTTTAACTGTCTTTAATTCACATTATATGGCTAATAATACCTGTGTGGATCTTCACAGTTGGTTTTTATTGGTTCGTTTTTTATTTTTCTTATGTTAATAATAATATTCTAGAATATTCCTTCAGTGTATTTGTGCTACAACCGGCTCAAGAGTGACTTTATGGATATTATTGTGGTGTTTATGCAGTATTATATAATTTTCTGCAGTGTGAGTTTACAGTGCTTCATCCACATAGTATAAGTTTTTTTTGTGTGTGCCTTTTCCCCACTTTATTAGATTATTTTTAGTGGCAGAAAAAATTTCAGAATCATTCATATTATGGCTGCAAATCCATAATTATGTTCATGTGTTCATCTGCTTTTTTTTTGTTTGCCTATAAAACATCAGAAAACAGTGAAAAGTCCTGAAAGCCTATTCAATTTATAATAATTTCAAACCAAGAAAAGCAGTACACCTCTAAAAAAAATTTGCTTTTTCTTGTTGGGAGATTTCTTCACACCAGACTCCATTGAAAAATCTATTAATTTAATCTCATGCAGTTTTAATGACACAGCTTCTGCAACTTGGCCTGTGTTGAGACATCACAGTCCTCCGGAAGAGTCTGTAAACTTGAGGTTGTTTCATTTTATACTCTTCAGGATCCATTAACACTATTGAAACTCCAGTCTGCTGGGTGAGTGTTGCCCCTCGCCTCATTATGCAGGTCGTTATGTCCTTCCCTCTCATAATGGGGTTCGTTAGGGCATGTTGTGGCCAGGTGTGAATGGGTTCAGTTCTTCCTGGGTAGAGAATGTCAAACTGCATCGTATACTGGTGAGAGGAGATGTCGGAAGCCTCCCCCTCTGTTTAAAGATGGTTTTTCCAGTCTTCTTCACACCAGACTCCATTCTAAAATCTATTCATTTAGACACATACAACTTTTGCGACTTAATCTCCGACCTTTCTCGATTTTACACAGTCAGACGCAAAATTCTGCAAACACCACCAGGTTGTTTTTATTCATCACTGTTATGCAATATTATTATCATTATTGTCAGAAACTGTATTTGTGTTTCGTCGATTCCGGCTGCTAAAGTTGCTTTCAGGTTCTCTGGATGAAATAAACCACAGTAGCACCTCGAACCGATGAGCTTCTTCACACCAGACTCCGTTAAAACATTCTATTAATTTAACCTTTAAACTTTAACATTGGAATTGATTTTTAATGTTCGTATAGGGTAAATATGTTTTCTAGGAGGTAAAAAGACAGTGTTGGATGCTTTAGTTGAGTTTCAGTGATCCAGAAGGTTGAAGTCATCCATCCATTGTCTTCTGCTTATCCGGGTCCGGGTCCACCAGGCGCTCCCATACGAGCCCCAACCCCAGGCCTGGCTTCAGGGTGGGGCCCCGACTGAGCCATACCAGGCCACGTCACGGTCCTGGTTGTAAATCTGTCCATAGGGGTTTTCGAGCTGCTTTTGGTCTGACCCGTCACCTAGGACCTGTTTGCCTTGGGAGACCCTACCAGGGGCATGAAGCCTCCTGACAGCACAGCTCCCAGGATCATTCGGGACCTCGAACTCCCCCACCACGACAAGGTAGCAGTTCAAGGGGGAAACCAGGATAATGAATTTCTGCCTGAATCATCCTCTTACAGCTCATGCAGCTAAAGTGAAGCTAACCGCTAACAGATCGTGGAGGATGTTGTTTTTGTGCGGTTGTGTCTCCTCCTGGTCCTCTGCCCAGCCCTCCTGGCTCACCGTGGCCTGGTCACGGTGCCTCCTCAGCGGGTTCAGCGTTCCGACTGACCCCCTGACCCCGCCTGGAGCTCCAGCGACATGCTGACATTTTAGAAACGGGACGCTGTTTGGGACCGTCTGTCCCCGTCGCCCAGCAGCAGTAAACCTGATCTCTGATGAAGGAAGACAGTTGCTTTAAAGAGCTTTAAAGAGGCATTATTCTGCTTCTTTTAGGCGCTAAAACTCAACCAGAGGTGATTCGTTTTTCACGCTGATGCTGTTTAACAAGCAGCCGAGATGCCATTCTGAGCTGCGTCAATGTGTGGGGTCCTCCAGCACCCCCACAGACACACAAACACCTGTTTACTGCTGTTTGTCGGGTAAATAAGGCCGAGGCCTCCTCCTCGGGGGAGTTTTACTGGGTTTCCAGGGAAACCAAGTCTTTGTGCCCAGTCTGCCCTGTTCTGAAAACCCTCAAATAGTGCAGCAGATCAGTGAAACTATCTTTCAAAATGTGATACAAGCAACAAACTTTTCACAAATACTCCTTAGGGGTTACGTTTTATGAAAAAATACACTTCAAGATTTCATTTCTTGCGTATAAATTGCCTATTTTACCACAGATTCTCACTACAGTAACCAATTTAGTCGATCTTGGTGTTAAAAAGTTGGTTCTCAAGTATGAGGAATCCAAAAATACAACTCTAAGATGTCTTTGGAGCTTCTTTCTACCGTTTCTAGCCCAAAACAGTGAAAAATTAACAGGGAATACGGCATCTGCAATGATGAAACTAAATGTTTTATTAAGTGTGATACATGTACATCTACCTCTACTGCACTACTATGGCATTATGTAGGTTAACCACAGCTCAAGTCCCAAATAAGGTAAAAATAAGCTTCTTAGTGATTCAGAAGTCCAAAAACCAGATTCTTCATGGTCTAAAATGTAGGATTCGGTACCAGAATCATCCATATTGGGCAAGTCTGTGTATATTTATTGCCAAAAGTAATATTTCGGTATTGATTATGGCAGCCATCTTGAAAAAATCTTGCATTTCAGGTGGCCAACGTATTTTTTCAAAAAGGTAACCCCCAAAGAAGTATTTGGGGGTTACAAGTTTGGTGCTTGTATCACATTTTGAACGATTCACCTGAAAACAAATCATGTATATGCTGATTTATGAAAACACATAATGACATTAATCACAATCATCCAGCAGCAGCGTTTTACTTGCGTCTCATTAAACTCTCCCGTAATCAAAATAGTCCATCAGAAAATAGTGTCCCCCGGAAACGAAGCCTGTTCTTCTGACCGCTGCCCACTTCCATTGTGGCCTTTGCATTTGCGTTGACCCTTCTGGGCCACCGTACCTTAGTGTCTATAATGTGTAACAAACACTGGAGCCTTTAGAAACTGTTTAGGCTCGTTACACCAATACACTGTTGTAAGAATTTAACTCAAGCATTTAATTTGAACATAATTTACACACGTCTTACTTCAGTCCTTCCACAGACAGAGATCTCATTTAACAGGATGATAATGTGTGGACACAAAGTACAGCATGTAGATAAGACACCTCCTTTAGGTTTAGCCCGACTGCAAGAACTCTTAAAACATGAGTTGAATCGTACCGAAGAAGAGGCAGTCCCTCTGCTATCCATGTAACCTATCAGTTAAAACAAGGTCACAGCAGTGCTGATTTTCCCCGCTCTCTTGAGTCCATCGGTCATCATCACCGTGTCGCACTGTTAGGGCGATAAACACCCCCAGAGCACATTCATCACTTAGCCACTTGATGCCCAGCTCCGCAGCGCCCACGACGCCCTCTGCTCCTAATGAGGAATAATGGGCTCTGTGACAAATAAGCTGTTGGCTGTGATGATAATAAGAGTTTTCACGTACCTCATATCTCAAACGAGCATCGCCAGAATACCATTTTTTCCCGTAGATAAACGGCACCGAAGCAGAGAAGATGCAGCACAGCAGACGGTGAAGGAGATTTGGAGGATGTCTGAATAATCATTTGGAGAAAAACGCTTCCAGAATTTTTAAATAAGAGTTTGTTAAAGCTGAAAGACATGTTTCTAGTTTGTCATTCATTTTCTAGTGATCGACGCTTACATTGGAATTAATACCTCACTTCCTTCCACGACTGTGGACGTTGTTTTTATCTAAAAGGTTGGAATTGTCTATTATAGCTCTTGTGGAATTACAAAATACTCCACAGCAAGTGTTAAGGTCTCTGAAGCATTATTCTGCTTGTTGTTGTTTGTTAGATTTCTTTATCAGCACAATACAATGTCTACATTTCAACATTTCAACACAGTTCAATAAGTTTCTTTTCCTTCTTCTCAGCTGGATATTAATTCTTAAAAACCTCCACAGACGATACAGGATGGAAATTAAAGGAAATAGTAACAGTCGTAAGAAATAAATAGATAATGTCCGCTCCAGAATATCAGGTTATAGGTACAAATCCTAGTCAGAAGCAGGATGGCAGCATTTTGATATAGAACAGGAGGACCCTGCGTAGTAAAGGTGGCTTTCTGAAGTCTTAGTGAGAATGTAATCTGCTCCATTTGATAAAGATCTATGAGGGAGGTTCTGGCTTCAACCATCTGATGGTTCTAGACTTAAAGGCGACCCTGGTTAATATATTCAAGAGGTATTTATCTGCCCTCCTGTCCAGACCTTCAGGTATTACTCCCAGTACTGCCACTGCGAGGTTTTGCGGGATGTTCGTTTTAAAAACCTCCTTCAGGGCATTGAAATCCTCCCTCCAGAACACACTTAACTTTGGACATAAATTCAATTCAATTCAATTTATTTTGTATAGCCCAATATCATAACAGAGCTGTCTCACAGTGATTTACAGAGTTGATTGAATTGATAAACAAGAAATGTTGTAAGTAAACAAACAGATGAGGCCAATGGATCAGTCCAAGGCATCACCTGCCCTTAATGACCCTCCTTCTTCGGGAAGGAAAAACTCAAAAACCTCCAGGAGAACCACAGTGAAGGAGAGATCCAACTCCCAAGGACAGACGGGCTATAGCCTCGGACAAACGCACATCCATTAGCTGATGTAGTGACAGTCAAACTCCAGTGACAGTCCAAATACATAGCCAAATTATGTGGGTGTGATTGGCTATATGGGCTCCACAGTTCCTCAGGCGTGAACTGGGATGTTGTGGACCCATCTTGGACACTATTGCAGCCCAACTTGAACATAGTAAGGGGAGAGAGAGACGATGTAGGGGGAGAACCAGTGCCCTCCCCGCCCGACGTAGCCGCGATCCGGGAGGCGGAAAAGAAGCTGAAAGAAAGGAACGGCGAATATCGGAGCACAGAAATTGTCGGATCAGGGTGCCTAGCCGGAGAAAATCGCCCTGCTATCACTGGTGTTCTGAAATATCTAGTAATTACTTTCCATTTGAATTCCCTCCATGCAGATGTGCCTCGGTACATGTTGGCCTCCGCCTCCCATCCCCCCCTCATTGTTTTGATTTATAGATAAGAGTATATTGTAGTTCCTTTCTTCATCTCCAGTTTGTAACTCCATCAGGTGCTTTTCTAGGGGTGTAGGTTTTGTTGCTTCTTGTTTTTTGGTCTTCATTTTACGACTGTGTTTCCTTATAACACTCTGAGCTAGACATCTCAGTGTGAGGATACACAGCATGGCAGGCAGGGCCCCAGGGTGCTGCATCTGCATAGGTGCTGGTGTGCGGCTCGCTCCTGCTTACCTGCTAGGTAGGTGTCAGCTCGGCTCTACACTTGCTTTAAACCTCCGATAGATAATCTGTGGTGCAGCGTTAAAGGAATGGACCTAGTGGTTTGCTGCGTTGGGAAATAAATTACCCTTATCGTGTAAAAACAGCCCTGACCGTTTATTGTGACGGTAAATTTTTAGTTGCCAATGGATGCATCATTTAGGAGATTATATATTGTATCGTGCATGTCCCGTTATTATCAGCCGATGTCCACGCATTGTCTTACACAGAGCCGAGTCGTGGGAAGATGATTGTATTTCGTCCTCCAGCAGTAAGCCCCCCCCCACTCTCTCCGCTAAGAACATTAGAGCTAATTGTGTGTCTAATCTTGAAAAATATTATGTCTCAGAAAATAAGCGACATAAGCAGAAGGTGGGGTGGATTTTTTGGAGGGGGCGGTGGGGGTATAGCAGCTGTTGAAGGAGCCATTTTTAGCACCTCATCTCATTGAAAAACATTACACATTGTCAACTGCTTGTATGGCGGAAAAGGCAAAGAAGAGTTGTTTCAAGAAAGCTTCATTCCCACTTGATTGTGCTCCCTGTGGTGTTAATATTCAAGTCGGTCTTTGTCTGCCTTAGTCAGATGTTTAATCATCTTGTCAAATTATATGGCTACGCTAATAACTCCTGTAAGAAATGCACAAAATCCTACTCTGAACAATTTTTCCAGGGGTATGATTGCTTTCATTATACATTTTAGAAACGTCGAAGCATTTTGTGACGCAGACCGAATCTTGTTAGGAGTATTGATACAAAGCGACACAGAATTACATCCATAAAATCCCATTTCTTGTGACATTTGTTGCTTCAATAATCAGGCTTGATGCGAAACTGGAGCCAAAGACTGCAATGAAAATCCTCAGCGTCTGTAAAAGAGGCCAAATATTAAATGTAGGTTTTAATGACAGCCGGTACTATATCTGTTATAACATCTGTGGCATCAAGCGAACCATTTTAGTGAATAGATTTCTGTTTTGGGGTATTGTAGAATGCTTTAGGTGTGAAGAAAGGAAAGCTACTACATATACAAGCAGTGGTGTTTTACAAAAGGTCCCTAATCTCTCTCTTTTTTTTTTTTTAATTTAATGACAGGAAACACTTTATTTCATGAGATTAGACTAGATGAAACCTAGCAGAATAGAAAAATATACCTCTTATATCTAAGGGTAGCATTTGGGTTAAACTTAATAACTGCTTTATTGGTCTGTCATTTATATTAAAGGCTAATGGAGGGTTCTCATTTTCAAACTATTCAGACAAACCAAAAAGTCAGCCAGTGTTTTTCGGTCATGTCTTTTATGTAAGGCTGGTTGGGAGTCCAGGAGTGAAGGGCACATGTATAGTAAGTTGTATAAATTTTAATAGGTCTTCACTGCATTCAGATGACTTTCATTTGCAAACTATAGTTTTACAAGCAGGTGTCCAAAAATGAATGTGGCTGTCTGCCACCTCCCCTTTCTGCCATTAATATTCATTAAAACAGTCCTTTCCTCCTCCCCCTGCCTTTAAAGTTATTACTCCTGGGTCTTTATTGGATCTATAGGTATGATGACCGGGACATCTGCTACAGTTGGGTATAGAAAAGGCTCAGTGCCTGAACCACAGCAAGGTCAGCAAGCCACAACAGACATTTAATTACTGTAGTGCATCTCGCTGCCATGTGAGGAAATCGGCAGCTGGCCCAGTTGCCCTCCAGAGAGATGAAATTGAACTGAAAATAGCTTTGTGACTCGCTGGTTTATGATGGTCAGAATACACATTACTGCACAGCCTTAATCACAAGTGCTGCTGTTTTAATAAGCAGGCACACAGGGGCAGCCGGGCTGGAGTTGTTGCTGGTAAGTTCCTGAGGAACCAGCTGTTAAGTGTCTTAATGGAGCCCATGTATAATTCATGGGCTCAGACAGAGCTGCGTGACTGGCTGGCTGTGTCTGAGTGGCTGATAATTGGAAGAAGAGTAAATTCACCACCCAGTCTCCAGCCACACTGGCAGCCACAGCACCTAGCCTTTTTCAGAAGGTGTAGGGGAGCATTGCCTCTACGTTTAGTACCTCTGAGACAGGACATCTATCTGACAAGAGTAAGGAAATGATTTATCAGTGACAGCTAGAGCTATAACACAGCTCAGCAGCTAGAGTTGTAGATTAATGACCTGTGGACACATAAAAAGATCCTCTGACTGCCTACAATGTCACCCAGCATTTTGTCAAGTAATTCCACTTCCAGACAGCAGATGTATGCTGCAAGTTCAGTTATGTGTTGGTCCCATTCAACATTCGACCTGCTGGACACTGATCAAATCTGCATCGCTGCCATTCCTGCAAGATTTGGGTCCAGCCCAGGTCTGCTACAGCAATACTTTAATTTATCAGGGTAAAAACCCATTGAGCAAGGTTCTCATGCACAATGGTGCCCTGCAAATACATAATGAAAGCAATTATACAATAGAATAGTGTAAAATCAACATACAGCAAGGACAAGGCAGGCACATCAAGAAAAAACAGGAGCATTCATTATGTAAAACATAATTTAACAGAGGTTATTCTAAGTATTCTAAGGTTAAAAATGTGTCTAACCTGAGAAAGTGAGGTCCTAAAGCTTATTCAGATTATGAGGAGCATAATAAGTGCAGTTTCCCTAATTCTGTATTCATAAATGGGATATTGTTAACAAGCATGGTGACCCATATTTGTAAGTGATGATAAGTAACATGGTGGTTTATTAAGGATGGCTTTGTATATATACATAAAAAGGTCAGTGTAGTTGTCTTGCATGGTGTCTAATGGTCACCCTACCTTTTCGTAGATGATATAGTGGTGGGCTCTGAAACCATCGCCTGTAATAAATCTGAGAACTGTGATACGCAGCATCAAGTGGCTTGAGGGTATGAGCAGCAGCATGCATGTTAAACACATCTGCATAGTTGAGCACGAAGAAAAATGTTGCCTGTACAATCTGCAACCTACTGCAAAAAAGACACCTAAAAGAGAAACCTAATTTAAGTTAGTCAGTTCCTCAGCAGGAGTTTTGAAATATATTCAACCAGATTTCCAGGTACTAACTTATTTATTTGAGCCCCAGTTATTGTACCAATCGTAAAACTTGCAGGATTCTTCATTTGGGATCTGGTGAAAGAAGGTTATTAGTCTTTTAGCCGGATTGATGAGGCTAATCAAGGCCTTTAGAATAACAAAAAACTTGGCCATAGACAGCGATGAATAAAATAATGAATAGAGCTGTGATCCTAGGTCTTTTTTTTGTAACTTAATTTTTATTGATGATTTTGCACAAAACATTTACTTGGGTGCAGTACAGTGGTCCAGACTTAGAAAAGCAGACATTTGTATATACAACAATTGTTCATAAGCAGTCTGGCTATATAAGCTTTATAGATCAACATTTTTGATAGTTCTAGCAGAGTAGTTGCTCCCAATTTTATATATATGTATGTATTTTCTTTAATAAAAATAAAAGGGTAACAGAACAGATAACAAACAACTGGACAAGTGGAAAAAGGGTGCAATCTTATTACAATTTAACTCCCTTCTTAATTGTGCAAATTATTTAAACAAAGTCCCTTCTGATGTCTCATTAACTGTCTCCATTTGAACCAAATCTGGTTAAATTTATGATCCTAGGTCTTTTATGTACAGAGTATTGAGCCCTGTGGCACCTTGTTTGTTATTTCAGGGAGGCCAGATTGATGACCATCTGAATCTGTTGCTTGAATTCTGCCGTTATGAAAACTGTAAGACCAATTACATGCATTTGTCTGTCCAATCGAAGAATATGATCCACTGTGTCGGATGTTATAGACCAGGGGTAGCCAACCCTGGTCCTCAAGAGCCCCTATTCTGCATGTTTTAGATGTTTCCCTCTTCCAACACACCTGATTCAAATGATCAGGATCGTTATCAGGCTTCTGCAGAACTTGATGATGAGCTGATCATTTGAATCAGGTGTGTTGGAAGAGGGAAACATCTAAAATATG
>OMNN01099647.1:4892-24483 GCA_900302755.1 Chromis chromis | reverse complement strand
TAATGCTGAAATGAGGAGAACATTGTAATTGTTTAGTAATGAGTCTCTTCAGCTGTAAACCTCAGATGGCTGTGATTCTAGATTTCCACTCAGACAGCATAGATTTAAGTAACACCAAGAGCCAACCTGATGAATTCAACATCATTTGGACAAAAATTTAAAACAGCATGTCAAGTTGTCAACTTATTGATATTCTCGAAGCATAAGAAGAAGTAATCACATAATCGGTGACTACATACAACCATAATCCATCATCTATAGCTCCTGAGCAAACACCTGAAGGCTGATTAATCCATCCCTGTTTTTTCTTTCTCGTACAAGTGAGGATGTTAACTGTGAAGCAGAAGTAGACAGGCAGCTCCAGCTCTACAGCAGAACCACCAAACACAGGTTCAGGGTGCATTCAGGGGTCACACACATTCTCTCCTGACACCTCCCACACTATCTGCAGCACGGTGAGCGCTACAACAGGAAACGCCAAACTCCAAATAAGGCGGCAGCAGAGTGATAGCAGATAGCAGGCAGCGACGGTGAAGTACACTGCAGTCCTGAGGCAAATCTGCCCACATGAAAATTAACACCAGCTACTACTCGCTCCCTTTTCGCACATTTCAACGCGCCGCACACGAATACACACATGAAAAAAAGGCTGCAATTACTGATCCTAACACACGTGTACATGTCTTTTAGCATGAAAACTTGTGAATAGGTAAACTAATTAAACTAACGGAAGTGTGGATGCGAGTGTGGCATGTGTGCGTGTACATTCTATTGTATGAGGTATACGATCCTGCAGTGTCTAACGAAGGCAGGAACCATCTGGTGTTGGGATGTGAGACAATCTGTCCATTTGGAGAGGTGACAAAGAAGGTGATAAGCACTGAAATATGACACACACACACACACACGTTCAGAGTATTTGGAATTGTGTCAGGAAAAGGCAATCCAGTACACTCACGTACACACAAACACATTTCAGTTCATTTGTACTAAGTGCAGTCTCTATGGTAACTAGTTGCCGTCATGGCAACCAAGTACAAGCGGTAGAAGGAAGGCTGAACTCTCATGACTGTCCTCAATTTATTTTGGACCCCTCACACAGTTCACACACACACACACACTTTGTAATTTCAAGGTTTTCAGAGCACATTCACAGTTCTATGTACACTTCCTGAAATTGCATGTTGTAATAATAGAGGGGAATGCAGGGACAAGTCAGACCCTGTAGGTGAATCACACACGCATACACCCACACGCACACACCTACACGATGTGAACACACACTGACAGGCCTTCACATGCAAGAGACAGGCATGAAGGTGCAAAAGCTTTTCCTACATTCTGTTCTGCACTTTACCAGCAGTGGACCAGGATGATACACCAGAAAAAAGAGGTTTGTCATACACACATGATTGCAAAACTTTAATATCTAAGGTCAGAGGTTACCAAGCTGGGGTTTAGCAAACTTTTGAGGACTCAGAAGATACATTTGAAGAGTCAAAAGATGATAAACAAGTTTTTAATTGAGTGTTTCCACTTTATCCTAATTTATACTACATTTATCTCACAGCTGAAGTTACATGTTCCTTAACAGATGTGGATCAGTTTATAAAATATGACCAGTTGTTTTAGATTAAATAATATATGAGGTAATCACACAACCTTTACAAACTATATATTTCAACATCACGCTTAGTTTAAGTAAGACTTGATAATGTCCTCTACCACTCCTAGCCTTAATCAATTAATCTTCCTTTTTCTGATTGGTTATTTCGGTATTTTTTATTTATTTGGGAAATATTTCGTGGATTTACTTTACTTCGTGCCTCGTACTGGATGAACTGAAACTCTTTGAACACATGACAAGAGGTATGCAGTACACTTATAACACACCACAAAGTGTTATGGTTAGGATCTACTGTTTCAGGCCAGAGTGCGTGATGTTGCAAGTCAATGACCAGAACTATTATAATGCAAAAAAACTCTAAAATAACTAGTGCTCTCTATTGGATTAGTCCATTAACACCAGTTTCAGTCGGATATTTTTATCTGTAAACGCATGACATGCATCAACGTTGGAACATATAATTTGTGCACAATGTCAGATACCTCTACCAGAAAGAGATTAAGATTCTATACACACCGACACCCAGACAAAAGCCATACACAAGATCATAAAGGCTCAACTTTCTATCCTCTCTGACCTTCAAACACTTGCCATTTTCACAATAATACAGAGGTAACCAAGGACACAGTGCACTCGTACACAAACACAGACACACACGAAGGCACCCTCCTCTGATATCAGGGTCCACTCATCTAGAAAACATTAAGGGAATTGTTCCTTAAGGACCAGAAACTATCTGCACTCCACTGTCGTGAACGTGGCTTTCCAAAATGAAATCCATTTCTAATTGCTTCGCTCTGGGCTCTCTGAGGACTCACTTTAAATGAGAGCAATTTGGTGCCTTGGCGCAGTTGTTTTGTACTTTCGTTACCTCAAGACAAGGTCTGGCTGAACTGAGAGGCAGCAGCGCCACCATGTGGATCTTTAACAGAGGTGTCTGTGTCTCACTGCACTGCAGGGAAATGAGTATGCATATCTGGGTGTCCATTCATTTATCACTAAGTAAAAGAGACACATGATAGCTGACAACTTAAACTAAATGAACAAGCATGCTTTTTGGCATCAGATGCATTACTTAGCTGTGATTTATTTTCACCTTTATGCTTAATTATATTTTCGCCATACTTTTTGCCAACTTATTCATGTTCATTCAGCATTTTTTGCTGCATTTATGCTACTTCAGCTCATAGACCAGTCAAAGAATATTGGCTGGCTAAAGCTACATTATTATTTTAAACAATGTCACACTGTCCAGGGCTCTACAGACAGGCTTATGGACCACGTGGTATTTTAGAACCAAATATTTATATGAATCAAATAAGATATCTTATCACTCCTTCTGGTTTTAACAGAACATCCAAGTAAAAACTGATCAAACTGACATCAGCCTGACTTTGTTGGTGTATAAGCTGCACAACAGAGCCTCATATTTCAGTTCAGATGTTCCTAAACAAGCCTTTCTCTGGGAAGCCACCAGCTTACTAGCGCAAAGATGAGGACAAAAAATTATTGTTGAGACAGATTTTACCAAGAGACTTGTGATATTAAAAGCAGGCTGATAGAGTCATAATGTCTTGTCATTATTACGCTCTCAAGTACCTGACACAGCCCTCTAAATTAGTTTGGATTCAGGGGGAAATTAAGGGCGCAAAGCAGCTTAAATGGCAGCTCCCCAAAGACGAAGACATTCAGAAACTGCTGACCGCTCACACACAGCCCATTCTGACAGGAAGGAATCCAAGAAAACATTCATTTGACAAGCTGTAACCACAAAGTTTGTGTTATTTTTATTCAGTTTACTGGATAAAAATGATCAAACTGCTCAGTTGAGTAATTCATGAGTCACTGCGGTTCTATAGGTGAAAGCAAATGATCTGAATGGTTCAGGGGAATGTAATTTGTTAAACCTGGACAAAGAAACTCCAATTATAAGCAGTGTACACTTACACGAACAATTTTAATAATGAATTCTGATAAATTATTAATATCAATTTAATAATTTAAAAAAGAAAGTCTGATTTAATGAGTTTTCATTTCAAGTCCTGAGACTTTTGAGTCCCTTGTTACAATACTATTTTTTTAACGAACAGTCACTATCATGAATTATTGTGCATACATTGACTAAATTAACTGTATACACACACATACACATACACTGTCCTTTTAGATGCAAGACTGATATTGATTCAGTTTCTTTTGCTCTGAAACACATGTGAAAGGATACTTGCAGCTTGTTACAGCTCAGATCTTATTATTTGGCCTTTTCTTCTGACTGGTAACTCAGTGATATTGTTATTATAATTATAACCCAAATTATCCATTCTGAACATCTACCACAGTGTACAGACCCACATTTTGGGTGCGCTCACTTCTGTTTTTAACTCCATATTCACTGTTGGGGTAAATTAGTGTTAGGTTAACCTGGCATTTCACAGTAGAACAGTGTTTGTACATAAACATGGCGAGTACGGTAGGTCAAAGTTGAATCAGATTCGGTACATAAGTCATGATAAATGTTAAGAACAAAATTTTACTGCTCCCCTCTGTCTTTTCTTTTAAATAAGTCAAGCTTTTAAAATCAGCTGTTTTACAACTTGTTTGAGCATCTGGCTGATTGTTTCTTGCAATACAGTTTGTGTTCTGTATGTTTGTTTATCTTTACACTGTAAGTTCACATCAAGCAAGACAGCAATGAAAATAAATGTTCAGGAAAAAGCCAGAAAGGGATAATTAATGATATATATCTAAATAATGTTTCACAAATCCAAAGGGTTAAATAGATATGCTTTTACTTTCTATTACTATGTAGTATTTAGAATCTGATAGTACAGTTGTTTGTTAGTTTGCATTTATTGTAAATCAATGGAAAAAAAAGGAAAAGGTAAGTTGTCTCGTGACTTTATGCTGTTCAAAACAATGATGGAACAAAGGTAAAGGAAAATAAATTATATACATCATAATATAAACAGGACTTCGTAATTTTAATCAAATTTTGAGTTTCCAACACCTGCATCTTTTAAAAATGTGCCTCTGCTGTTTGATAAGATGAAGAACAGCTATAATCAGCAGAACTACAAAAACTGCAAAAATAAGGCTCAAGTTATAATAAACTGCTCGTATCTATGCAGACTAAACCTGACAGTCAACCTGGACGAGCTGTGATTCAGATGAGTCAGTCCCTCTGATGAAATACACCCTGAATGCCAAAGTTATACGTATGCACAGAAAATACTGCAGAGCGAAGCGATGCACCTGCTCTCTGCCTGCAGTACACTGTGTGCGAGTGTGTAACTGAGTGCGGACAGGCAGGAATGAAAGGTGGTTTGAGATGCTCCTCTAATCCCACAACAGCAGGCCTGCACATATGTGCCCAATCAAACGGACACACACACACACACACCTCTATACCCCCGCCACACACACACTTGTATCCCATTTTAAAACGCTCCAACAATGCTCCACACTCCTCTCTGGTCTCCCTGGACACCACAGCATCTGTTGCCCATAGCGATTACCAGGTGATTACACCAAAGCAGCAGCCAAATTCTATTTTTAAAGATTCATTTTTCTTTTTTCTCTCACTGTTTTCCCAATGCCCTTATCCCTCCCTCTTCTCCAACATCACTTCATTTTAATCTGCCACTACGATATCTCTCTCTCCTCCATCTCCTGACAAACACACACCTCTCCCAGGTACAACAGTGACCTCTCCATCACCCCAGAGACTACTTCAGTGTCAGTGTGCTGCTGCAGTGGTGCAGTCATTAGAGTACAGTCTGTACACACCCACACACACACACACACACACACACACTTTGTCACATGCACTCACATGAGATCGATAAGAAGCATTACATCCATGTGAGCAGTCCATGTTCACAGTCTGTGTTCCAGTTGTTGGCTGGGGCTCTCTGCAGACTAGTGAGGGGTAATAGGTGATATTGTCTAAAAATATTCCTATTGATTCTTGGATATAACTGTGAAATTTAGCGCTACAGTGATACACAGGGAAAATAAAGTTCAGACAGTTATTTGAATTTAGCAAATTGAGTTTATAGGCAGTTGGTTTTCCAGTTCCGTTTAAACCCAAGTAAAAAATTTCTTTTGAGATTCATTTAATATTGAAAACTTTTTCAGTCTTAATATATGCTCAATTATATGGTCGCCTACAGATATTGTTTTAAATTTGTGGATGTGCCTGTTGGGCACTTCAGGCATGGATAGACTACTGAATGGACCTGAGCCAGAAGTAAGAGCCTCTTTTTGAAGTAACTTTTTGTTTAATAGTCACAAAGCTCAATCAAATGAAGTGATATTCCTTGAACCTGATCCTTTTTACACTGATGGTGTTTTATCTACTTTTTGTTTGTTTCTTTGATGTGACATCAACATGCATTGTGACTGCAGATGTAAATAAGCTTCTCAGCTAAATCTGACACATATACGCTGTGTGTTAACGCTAAATGAAAGAATGAGGTAAAGGGTATCTCCTGACACAGTGTTTGTAGCTTTTGTTGTTGTCATATTTTCATTGACACAGATGCACCGTGCATACTTAGGTAACCTACATTAACTACAGTAAATATGAAAACATATTTGACACCAGAATAGCTCTTATTTGAGTTTAATGTAACCTGCATCAAAGGTTTCTTTGATCGTTGTCTGATGTGTGCTGTAGTATTTACAGAGACCTGTTGTCCCTCTCTGCCCTTTGCTTACTTTACCTTAATTTAATTAATTATTGGAAGTGAACCAGCGGAACACCATGTCTGTTCTCCCTATAAATAGAACCATGCATCACACAGTCTTTTCTAGGAAAATGCCTTTGACTTTAGAGGTAAATATCAGTTCATTCTAGGAATAAAATGAAATAATATGAAGATGAGGGATCCCTAATAAAATATTACCTGAAACCAAAGTGATGTGTTACTTAGTCAAGTTTCCAGAACAAACTAAGTGCACTGAGGTATTGTTGAATAAGAAATAAAACTTCACCAGACTGTCCCCACAAAGTTTGGTACACAGTAGTCTAAAATATAATCGTGTGCTTTGGCCTTAAGGTTTCCTTTAATTGGAACAAAGAAGCCCTGGAACAAATTATGAGAAGCTGGACTCATACAGTACAGTACTTGTGCAGCCTCTTGTGGCTTCTCTTTGCACTGCAGTGCAGTTTTTAGACAGCTCTGTAAATCCATCTTATAGACAGAATATATGCTGCAAGGTTTTATATTTACATGCACATGCAGGTCTAAAGTAAATATGTACATCATTTAAACCTTAAAACTCTCCTGTTTTACATAGCGGAGAGGAGGCTGATGTATAGTTTGGCTTGTGTTTTAAGAGTGTTACATTTAAACACATACATAAACACATGAACATGTATTAACACTTTTCTTATCTCACATATGCATCCAGAAACACACACACACACACACACATAGAAGTGCGGCATGTGGGCGGCATCCCCAGCGCTATGAAACATCTTGCATCCCACATGCTTATATAACTCCCTCTCCACCTCCTCCAGCTGATCACTCATCACTTTATCACTTTATCCTCCGCTGGGAAGGAAAAACACCCCTTCTCTCTCTCTCTTTCTCTTTTTTCTTTCTCTCTCTCATTGCAATCAGCCAGCCGGGCGCCCTCTGCAATCGAGCATGATTTCGTTACACTCGCAGCATCAAAGAAGCACATCACTCCAATGAGATCAGACTGCAGTAAATCTCCAGTGAAGATTTTATGTTGGTAAAAATTGAATCATAAACCTGCACTTCTTGTGACAACATAGGAGCTCACATGTCAAACCTTGTTATCATCCACCATTACTAACATTTACAGAAGGAGAGAATTCAACATTCAGCAGCTGCATGGCATCTACCCTGCTTTATTACTGCAAACCTCAAACCTCTGGAATAAGATGCAGAGCTGTTATGACAAAAAAAGTAAAAATACATAGTAAGGTTGTGATGTAACAGCAAAAATGCACCTCTCTCGTGTTTGTATTCTCAGCACGCGTTGCACAGTAATGAGAAGAAATGCCTGATGGGCATTCTTCACAGTATGGCTCGGCATCCTTCCCACAGAGGGAACTTTCAGATCGACTTCAGCCTTGTTTTGGGTACGAAGCCAAAGCTTGTGCAGATACTGATGTATGAGTCTCCAGTGCAATATATTGAGTGCATGATACAAATTCACTCTGTCACCAAGGTGAAAGATGAGGACAAGCCCACAAGCATTGAGCTTCACAAAGCACCAGCTGTGGCTACACTGTCCTTTATTACAAGGGAAAGAAAAGTCTATCGTAACACATCATTTAAGCTAAAAAAAAAGGTTTTCTTTGGCCTAAATGTGGAGTTAATTTCTGGCTATGAGTTGGTAAAGTTTTACCTGTCATGGATTCCTAGAGATGCAAACTAAGAATTCCTCCACCATTAAATTAAAGGGGTATAATTATATCTGTCCTGTTTGCACGAACCTCTTCAACAAATCACAAAAATACAGAGAGCATCAATGCATTATTAAGATTCAATACTATATATACATATATGGCATTGATCAAACCTCTAAAAACTAATCTCTGATTTTCAAACTTACATATTTCAAATCATTTCCCATTAAAATAATCTCTTATTGCTGTGGTTTAACTCTACACGTGCCTTCTTTAGTATGCGAGAAGCTATGAATATGCAAATAGTTCCCCCACTTGCTGCAGCGCAAACAAACCAGCTCACCTTCGACTCTGCTCATTCTCTGTGAAACTTCTCCACGCTACACAATGGGAAGGATGTTAGTGGATAAAATAGTGCACTTGTTGGGGACTATTTTGAGCTATGGATTGATTTTTGTTGTTCTTTTGTGCTCCAGTCAGTATTTATGGCAGCTGAATGCTGTATGTGGAATTGACTCATAGTAAACTACAATCCTCACCGTTATTGGTATAAAGGGAATGTTACAGTCCAACAATAGGACTTTTTGATGATTGATTAGATTTGTTGATGAAAAAAAAAAAAGGATTATCATTTATCTTATCCTTTAAGATGGACATTTTTCAACAGTGCTGAAGAAGCTGATAGAAGGTTTTAGACTTACATTGATGAGCTCAATCTCCCAGATCTTTTTGACCAGCTCCATGGAGGTGTAACCGTTGATAAGGAAAGATTTGGTGTAGTCGCCAAGCTCCAAGGACTCCAGCCACTCTGCCACTGATGTGGGGTTGTTGCCATCGTAACCGATAGGTCGCACCTTTGGTACAGACAGAACAAAGAAAGAGATTCAGGAAAACCTTTACCTTTTCAAGCATTATTTTCCTACTTTGTACTACTTTTCTGCTGTTAACAAGATTTAAAAGAGTTCCTGGAGTGCTGAGCAAATTTATTAGTATCTCACTGCTTAGGAGGTGATATTTGTTTGAACTCTCATAAATGTATTGATACTGTGAACACACTGGATGTGTTATCTTTCTGCACATTTGGATTGCTGCTTTAGACTTGGAGCTTTATAGCGCAGAACAGCTGCTATCTATAGAAAGCTTCTGTACGAATGGTATCTGCCTACATACCTATTTCTTACATAACATGACAGCTGTTTAAATTCTGTTTGTATTATATTGGATTGCTGCGCTGGTCTTTTTTCCTTTTTTTTTCTCGATTCTGCTGCAGCAACCTCATTTCTACATGGGGGTCATTAAAGATTTATTGAATGTTAAAGACCTTCCCCGGTTTGCAGAGCACAGAAGGAGATAGGTGAGGAAGCTTTGTTAGTGCTTCTCATATTTATCCAGTTCAAACAAGCAAACACAAGGTTAACTTTTAAAAACTGTCAGAATAAGACACCAAAAGCAGGACTATTGCTTTGAGTACTTGGATACTTTGAGTGTAGCAGATAATTCATAATTCATTCACTTTTATTTTGACAGTCAAAACAGCTTCAGAGAGTCGATGCTGCTTCAAACAAACATCCCACAACCTCCATCTTAAGTCGAGCATGTGTTTGCCTACATGTGTCTGTGTGAGAGGGCAGACAAAAGTTGAAAGGTTTCATCTTGTACAGTGTTTTGAAAAGTTTAGTGGTGGTGAGAGGAGGAAAAATGCTGCCCGGAGATCAAAGTTTCCTCCGAGTCTGTATGAAACCTGCTTATCTCTGAGCTCAGGCTCCGCTTTTTTCTTTCTGTCCTCTCTTTTGCAGACTCCTTTTTTCTGCTCTCGCTCTGTGAAGTTGGACACATTTGATCTTACTTTGAGTCTCACACAAAAGTGTTTGACCTTGGTAACACCCAGCAGCAGCCAGCATGAAGGTCTCCAAGTATCCTTTCGTACTATTTCAACAATCATTTCTACATTTAAAAAAAACTTTTAACCTGTTTTCCAGTTATCAGTAACCAAGGTGACAGATTACGGATATGTGGACCCGAAAATTATTCACATATACATTATAATACCACAAGCTCCAACACAAAACTTTGTTGGAATGCCTCAACATTTATCCCTTCAGTGTTTATTGGCTGTTACCTGTATCATATCAGATAGTGCTCTAAGTGGGACATTGCTTGAGACTAGAGAGTGGGGACTACAGTAAAAAGTTGGCTTCATCAGAACAAAGCAGTACATTTTTTAAATAATTTATTTTTATCAGCAATCAAGAATGATTGCAATAATCAGAAAAATGCTACATATCAGATCCGATAATTAGCCGTAATCGCTTGACTCCTAGTTCAAAGACGTCTTTATGTTTTTATTGTGTGTATTACAGATGCAGGAAGGCATGGATCTAGCACTTTCTTGCATCATTAAATTTTATGTTCTTTGAAGCTGTGATAATGTGGTGTAGTGCATCTTTCCCTGAATCCCCCTACTCCTTGGCTCAAGCATTCAGCAGAAACCCAACCACCCACAGAGAGTTACATCACACGGAAACACAGATGTAGCAGGAGATTTGCTGAATTTTATATTAAACAAAAAGGATCGAGTGCAGCTGCATGTGAAGACCAGCTCTTGATTCTCGGAATGGAAATTTTGACTTGTAACAGATTTCTCTCCTTGAATTGACCAGAAGTTTATGTAACTTGCATGAAGCGGATACTACAAAAACCCAGTTTAAATGTAGTGAATGAACTATCTGAGATGCTCTTGTAAGAGTTTATCTGCTGTACTGACCCTGGGCAGCAGCCGTATGGCCTGCAGGAGACGTTGTCTGTGGGCTGAGTTGAGGATTCCAATCTCCAGCAGGTCCTGGTCCTCCACCACATTGCTGCCCTGTAAAACACCAAACAACAGCCAAGGTTAGTAGGTCTGCAACTAACAATGTCTTCCTCCACCTCATGTGACTTTTGTGGGAGTTCTTGGCAAAAATAGCAATACAACAGCCATATGTCTCCATTTAGAAAACTAAACAGCACACCACCAACAGCAGCAGTTGTCATTTAGCGTATTCAGCATTGGTACAGGTGAAAGTATGTGGTATCAGCAGCTCATATGTTCATGACTGTAAGACTGTGCAAGTTTTAACTACAAATCAGGTTTGAAAATCTATTCAGACTCTTAAGTGTTTTAATCAATCAAAGCCAACATCAAATGTACATTTGGATTTTTAAAGTTTAATTATGTGTGATAATGCAGTTGTCTAATAATGGGAATTAATATTAAAATAGCAGCAGATTTTACAATGTAACAGATGAATAAAAACCCACAGCTGTGTAGAAAGCTGAAAAACTACATTTGCATGGTTAGCGAAATGGTTTTTATATTTATGTTTGTGGTAGTAAATAAGTTAAAACATTCAAAGCCATTGTCAGAGTCTCATTTTAAATAACTATACCTTCTAAATTATATCACCATTATTTTGGGGGACTGTTATCCACCTCTTAAGTTCTATTTTATTATGATGTTTTAACCACAAGTGGTCACTCTCAAGTCATCAAAATGTTGCCATGCTGAATTGAAGAATTGAAAATGAGTTAGCAATGAGGAGGTATATTTTGTGCAGAGTTTGATTACATGGAGTATTACGAACACAGACACACATCAAGTAATGGTATGGTTACTTGGATATTGTGTACCAGGTCTGTACGACTTGGAGAAAACATCTAACTGCAATTTTTATGACACATTTTGCAATACAGTTTTGTAAATTCAAGCTTCAGCTCAATATTCACATTGTAATAGAATTTATAAAACCTTTTATGCCACAGTTTTCACCCTGAGTCAGACATGCTGTGCAATAACATATATCCTAAATTGCAGACTCTCTGATGTGCCAAATGTATTGTTTTTACTGTAGCCCACATAAGATTTTGTAGGAGTTTTTAATAGACTATTAATAAAGTAGTGCAACAACATTCACACAACTACACTAGATAATGGTAACTACCAAACATTAACACCTCCAGTTAATTTTATCAGTCAATACTGCAACAAAAATAGTAATCTGTGAGTGAAGATATCATAGAGAACACAACTAAGACTGTACCAACAGACAGCAAGTTTGATACTTTTAAGACACACATGACACAGCAGCCTGTATGAGCATCATACAGAGTTTCACCTTTAATTAATCCAGTGGGAAGTAATAAGAGAGCTATCAGTCATTCTTCCTCCACAGAGACAGAGAGGGAGTCTTAATGCAGATAGGTAATTAGAGGAGAGCAGAGATGCAGTGTGCAGGTAGACAGCTGCAGCACAGACAAAGGCTAACTCAGCCAGAAACACCGTCACAAATATAGATTGTGACAGAAATCAGAGGTAAAAAGCAAGGTAATCACCACAATGATGGTAAAGAAACAGGCAAGGGAGAGGAGGAGTGTGAGCATCCTGCAGGCAGTCTCAGGGCCATCCACCCACCCACGACACACACAGTGCATGAACACTCTGCTAGGACTGAAGGATTACACTCGTCAGTCCGTCCACATCTTCCTTCTGTCAAACTAATAACAGCGATAAACATCCAAGAGACGAGCTAAAAGAACACAGGTTAGATACCAGATATCTGCTGCTTTCTCCATCTATTTGTCTTCAGTCCACAAGCCGACTCTGGGAACCGCTGTGCCCTCGAAAAGGACATTTTGCTTCGAGGCTGTGACATTTTCATTCTAAATAGGAACTAGCTGTTGGTTAGTTTTCACTGCAGCTTCCTGACGGTTTTCAGCAACGATGCAAGAAACATGTTGGTTTTATTAGTTATTTGCTGGAATTCACACTTTAGTCTGTGTCTAGTTTTACATCTGCTAATTGTATCTGCTATTATTTGGCATTTAAGATGAGAGGAGTATTTTATTGGCTGAGATTTCAGTGGCTCTGCGGAAAACCTACCACTGCAGAGGTCTGTTTATGTTATAGTGCATTTCACCGTATCTTAGACATTTACATTTTACTCAGAGGGCAAACAAAGATCTGGCAAAGAACTTAATAATAATAATAATGCATTGGTTTTATGTAGCGCTTTTCTGGACACTCAAAGACGCTTTACATTGCATTATTCATTCACTCCATACTCGATGGTGGTAAGCTACTTATGTAGCCACAGCTGCCCTGGGGCAGACTGATGGAAGCGAGGCTGCCAATCTGCGCCATCGGCCCCTCCGACCACCACCAACCACTCACTCTCACACTGCATTCACCCAGGCTTCCTGGTTGTTCCCTCACGGTCTCCCATCCAGGTACTGACCAGGCCCTACCTCGCTTAGCTTCCGAGATCTGACGGGATTGGGCATCCACAAGGCGGTATGGCCACAAACTTAAGTATCAGACATGGAAGAAACGTGAAGTGTGAGGTTATTCATGAAAAGTGGGAGCAACACTGGAAGTACAACTCAATGATGAATGTTTGTGAGCAGAAGTTTACAGTTTTGGATCTTCTGGTGCAAACAGTCAGTGAGTAGCACTCTGCTTTTACTGTTGAGGTGCCTTTGAGCAAAGCATTTGAGCTATTCCAGAAGACGTTGATTGTACACCAGGTATCTCTCTGGTGTGAACATGTGAAACTCTACCTATTCCAATATGAATGAGCATGATACTGAAAATGTGAACTTTTACAGTGCAGTATGTGTATCTTTTTCAACCTTTACATTTACATCTACAAAGCAGATTTATGCAAGAATTATTATGCATTATTCACATCAGCGTTTGCAAGCTAGCAGCAATCAGTAGAATAACATGAAACCACTGTGCATTGAATCATCTACATGAGCATCCTTGTGCATATATACATGATTCTAAAAAATTTTTATTCCTATGTGTTAATAGTGGTCCAAACTCCACACAGTGCATTTAATGACTTTAACACATAGCTAGCTTTGGTGCAGTTTGATCTATTAATCCGTGCTCTGTGTTTTGAAATCCGATACACCAACACTAACTTCCACTAATGTATTGCTTTTCTAGTATAAGAAACCCAGCAAGTTCCCTAAACTTCACCTCCAAGAATGAAAGAATGGCTCTACGATTACATTCACATATTATTCACCTACTTATTTTTGGTATACTGACGCCTCTAAATGAAAAATGGACAAAAAATAAGGGGAAAAATACATTATTCATCTCTTTTCTATAAATGTGTAAACATTTAATATTAACTATACTGTATATTTTATATCAATAACTAGAAGATGAGTAAAGAAATTAAAGGTATTTGGGACCAAACAGGATTGCCTTGATTAATATATTCTATTTCAAACAGCCAAAAAGGTTGTTTTAAATTAGAATTGGGATTTTATTATTACTTCATATTAATCCCTGCAAGCCTCTTACTTCTGTTTAATGTTCAACTCAAGTTATAGAAATTTTAAACAACTAAAACTAAAACAATCCAGCTAAAACATGTGAGTTGAGAAGTTGTGAGTGCAAATAGATATATGCAAAGCGGCAGAAGATCTCAAATCCTGATTCAAATTGCATTTACACACTGACTTGGTCACACCTGAAAACCTGAAAGTTCTGATTCAGAACCAAAAGTTGATCGACTTGGTTTATTGGTCTGATATGAAATACATTTTAACCGGCTGATTCAGACTCCTGAAATTGATATGACATGACAAGTTGATGGTTTTTATGCCTCGGAAAGTTTAAAAAGTCAGCACAGGTTTGGCAAAAAAAAGCCCCTTAAAACTGAGTGATGTTGCTCCAGGCTTATTAGTAAAACTTTGTCTCTGGGGCTCCACTTGCTGGTCCCTGCACAGAATAGAAGATCTGAGGCAGCAGCTGATTGGGCTCACTCTGTGTCTAAACTTATGGCTTCCACATTCTCCTCCTCACCAACTTGTGCGCTGGGGCCTCTGTGAGGAGAGTGCAGTTCATAGATCAGCTCCCAGACTGATTAATAGAACGCAGAGCAGGGCTGGCGTTGGAGTCACCAATGCTACAACTTCACAGCAGAGTAATGACTCAGAGTCGGGACAGAGTAGATTGTAGGGGGGATTCAAAGCCATGACTAATTGCTCCCTGTTGGGCTCCTGATACAGAAAGATGGAGTTCCTTAATGTTTGTTCTTCCTCTCTCCAAACCTATTTTCCTTTCTGTCTTAACATTACGTTTGCCCTTTATCTGCCATTTCCAAGTGGGCATGATGGATCACGGGATAAATATCGCATGAATACATACAACTGAAACCAAGACTGACTATACGTTTTCTTGGCTCCGCTTTTCCTTTGAATGCTAATACTGTTTATCTTGTGCTCTGGATGTGAACAGAGTTATTGTAGCATGCTTACAATATGTATTAGAAACTGCTACATACTTGATATGCAGTGCTGGTATGAACACTATTTTGCTGGTGGCGGGAGGTGCTCAGCATCCACAGTGTTGATACAAACGCAGTGGCCTGTGATTATCCTGTGATACTTTGACCACACCGCTTAACAACAGCGGGTCACAAATGCAGAAATTAAAATTCATGCACAGAGGCAGGGGGTAGAGGCAAGATTAGTGATGGAACAAAAACTGATATTAAGCAACAGTAGTGTCGGCCATTATCGGTGACAACAGGCCAAGGCGAGTGCTACAAATCATGCTCGGCCTACTGTGTCTCTGTTCTGGTCTTTTCATGCATGTGTTCATCATTCCCGTCCTCTCTCTGATTTCTTTGCCGTTCTTCATTGCTCTGCAATCAAAGAAACGACTCTCTTTTCTCATTATTTTGCTTCCTCTCTTTTGCTTAATATTCAAACCTTCTCTTCTCTATCCTCACTTGCACTTCTAGTCCATAATTCAGAATCCTTCTGGTTTCTTTGCAAAGTTCTTGGTCTTGGATTTATCTTCTTTGCCTGTGTGAAGAAGCAGCAGCGGCTTTGGTTTCTACAAGTTTGTGGCAGTTCCAGAATAAATTCCTTTATGAGGAGGATTAGACGCACCATTTTTAAACAAAATATGGATACAGAAGATGCTTTATTTCTAATGTTTCGTAACTTCACTGTGAGGAACAGTTCAGGATCAAATTCATTTCACAAGCCTTGCAGCCTCTCATATCAGCTGCTGTTCTTCAGTAAACACTGCATTCATAATACTTTATCTCCTCATTTCTGCTGCTATCTAGAACTGCAGCAGCATTCACTGCTGCAGCTGTGTGAAAATATTTGCCTTCAATTGGCTTCTCTCTTTCTTTCATTTCATTATGCTGAATGAAACCACATAAAAAGCACCAGTATCAAACAGCTTTTACTGCACATAGAATTCTTTTACTTTTCACATTTAAGAGTGTCTCTGTGCCTCTACAGTCCACTGAGCACCAGTTTATGCGACGCTTACCAGAGTTTCTTTAGTATTTATGTCTCAAGTGAGCTATAACATATCAGGCTTCATCTTGCAATTTCCACTATCAGCCTCTTCACTCTCCTACTTACAATCTCATATTCTGGACACATATCTGACTGTCTATACTGGGGCTGAATGATATGAAAAACAAATCATATTGCGATTATTTGGCACATTGTGATATGAGACACAATTTTAGTGAGAATGGTCATAATTTCCATTTCTTTTCCACAGAAAAAATATAAAAATGTGACTATTGCTGCAGTCTGTACCAAAAGAGCACATTTCTTTATGTCTCCAGAATATAATTTGTAGGCCACGGCATCTCTGTAGCACCACAGTGCTTTTTTTAGAATGCTATTTTGTGTTGCATTTATCAAAATATTGCAGCGATTCTTCTGCATCCAGTCCTGTAATTTGGATGTTTCACTTGACCATATTGCGATTTTGATAATGTTTCGATTAATTGTTCAGCCCTAGTCTATAATTGTCTTGTTTGAGATGAAGAGCAGGTATGTTTGATTTTATTGATGAGTGTTACCTGGCAGAGTGACTGAAGTCAGAGGACTAAAAGTGAAAGATGATACTGTTAATTGGTTTTGAACAGGACCTTCTGACTGGATGCAGATAGACCTAAAAAAATAAAAAAAACTTTTTGCAATCAGTTTAGCTCTTATATTAACTAAGAATTAAATATGTGATATAAAAAGGTTGTTTGTAGCGATGAACAGCTGGAGAATTGTAGTGTCTCCCAATTCAGCAGTGCCCTTCAGCTCTATTAAGTATTTGAGCATCCTTCAGCTCTTTGTTTTAATTTTACAGCCCACAACCATTTTGATTCACTGCTCTCATCAGCATCATTTCCAGACCAAACGGACAGCTGTTTTCAGTGAAAATGCTGAGATAATCCCACTGTACACCTGCCCAGCACCAAACGGCAACCAGCTAATGAGCACAGATGAGCCCTTGAAAAACAAAGCTAAAAAAAAAGCTCTGTCTTTCTCTAAGGTGAAAAAAAAACTGAAGAAGAACAAGTGAAGACATTTTCCAGGTGGCCACTAACAGAAATCCGATTGTTGCATCCCTGCCTGCTAGATTTGTAAATCAATCAATAAAGCTACCAAACAGACGTCTCAAGAAGAGAAATGTTAGGTGTCTCATTCATTAGGTGTGAGACAAAGCATGCAGCATAAAGTCAGTACATACATTGAGCTTACACAGTCTTTCTTTATACTGCTACTTCTAATCTACTTCCTTTGTTCAGCTCCTCTGTCGGTCTGCTGCTCTCATCGCTCTCTTTAGCTACATGCTCCATACATGGATGTACAGTCATAAAATGGGAACAATTAATCTCTATCCAGTGCCCTTCATTTTAAATGCTCTCTCCATAACAACCATTCCACCTCTTCATATTTGTCCATCAATCTAGCAGCACTTGTCCTCTACTAGCTGGTTAAGGTGACGGGACACACCCATTCTAATGACCCCCATTAGCAGTAAATGGTAATGGTAGATTGGAATGTTTCTATGTATACACGTCTGTATATATTCCTGCACACTACATGGCACCTTTTCACTGTCCTACACCAGTACAGATCAAACTAGAGGTCAAGTTAATTTGCAAACCAATCTATTCTACATATGAACTTGAAATGGCCCTGAAATGCAAAACAAAAAGCTTTTACTTTCTAATCCGTTGACTTGTTGCGGTTTGAATGTGCCATTTAACTTGATTTCCCATACCGAGTGGAGCTGAAATGAATTTGACCCAACGCTCTCCTTGAAGGATCCACAGTCAACAATGAAAAGGGAGCATTGGAAATACAAGCATAATTCTTGTAGCCGGTGCCTCAACTGCATTAATATCAATTTGTGGAAGACAGAGTTTTCCCAAGGTCGGAAAACCACTTCCTGTTAAGTCATGAACAACAAAACGAGGTTAAGAACTCCACTAAGCAAATGGAACGCTTTCAAACTTTAAGACCCAGAGAGAGGCACCACTCACAAAAGACACTTTGAAGTCGCCGTGATGTTTGCAAGGCTGTTGCATCTCAGCTCTTTTCTGTATTAATTGTATCTAAAGGCATTTCAGAGGAGACTGAGCTATTAAGAATCATTTTTAGACAAGAGCGGCAAGGCCAGGAGAGCAGAAAATCCCCATCTCTCAGAAGCACTGCCAAATACTGTTAGCGACTATATACTAGATGCAAATGAGAGTAATACGGCTACACAAATGGAGGGGCTCGCTTGTGGACATTACTAATTGAGAAAGTACATTTGTGCTAAAAAAAAAGAAGAAGAAAGAAAATACTGCAATTGTGAAGAGTCTGTGAGTGACGTTAACACATTAAACCTGGACACTCTCACAGCTGCTGCAATGACTCCTGCCTTCTGCCCAATAACTCGCTTACCAATGAAGGAAAACAGATGCAAATGACTAAACAATCTTTTTGAGACTTCCATTAAATGTATGTTTAAGGGTTTAAATTCCAATCAGAAGCTGTGATGGAGAGGTTGGGTTTTTCAGGTTGGGGTGTAATATTTACAATCGTACAAAGATAGAGATAGTAGTTGTGAATTAATTTGTTGGAGTCAATCAAAATGCAGCACAACTCAACACAATGTATTTAATGTAATTATACACAGAGAAGAGCGTTGCCGATAGACTTTATCACTTTAGTTTAATGTGGTTGAAAGCATGTAGTCAGAGTCATGCTGCTCCTGAAGGTTAGCGGTGTTAGCAGCTACAGCATTAAAAATCCTAGCTTAGTGAGGCTCAGGTAGCTAAACTGGACAGCTGGCAGACCTCGTTTTACAACTTTACGCTAAAGTTTTCATCTACACGACTTCAATAGGTAGACAGCAAGGAGATGCGTTCATTTTATACGACCCTTGCAGGTGGTCAGCAAACACACCTGTAACTCCATCCCATTAAACAGTAAGATACCCAAGTACTACAGCAAATATATATTAATTGATTAAATCAATAACAGCACTTAACTGATTAACAACTAACCATTTCTGTCCCTAACTAAAACAATTATTTTTAAGATGATTGTAATGTTTTACTCACCCTGACACTGTAAAAACAAGATAGTCAAACATGATTTGTAGATGAAGCACAGTAACAATGTGCTTTATGCTTTAACCATGAATGCACTTGCATTAAAGCTCCCACTGGTCTGCACCTTAAAACGTTTTTTAAGAATTGCGAAGAAAATTCTGT
>OMNN01099646.1:5564-17873 GCA_900302755.1 Chromis chromis | reverse complement strand
GTTCTAATAGGGTAATTGTCCTTTTATTTAAAACGACAAATATACAGTTTTAAGTTAAGAGAGTACATTGATGTAATGAGCATATACTGAGAACAAGCTGGCTCAAGATTAAAAGCACCACAAAGAGGCCTCTGATTATTTTTAATACAGCTTAATTCAGTTGTGGCAATGTCTCTCTGTAAACAAACGTATTACAGATGCCTAAAAAATGAATAACAAAACAAAGCATCATCATGGACAATGTCCATTTTACCATAGCCTTTCCACTACTTATTTTTATCCCTGATTTCATAGGCTGCATTCTTAAGAATATATTTGTCAGCTGTTGCTCTGTGTTTTTGTAAACAAATATGTTATAAACTAGACCGTGGCAGGGATCCTGTTAAAACACTGCAGTATTCCTTCAGTTGGCTCTCAAATTCAACTCAGTTGGTAAATGTGAAGTAAATAAAGAATGAAGCAGATTTTCTAGTTACTGCCATAAATGTAAATACTGGACATAATGCACCAGTCAGGCGATTATATGTTTTGTTGCACAATATTATCAGTTAAAGTGTTTAAGAAGAACATCACTATAAATCAGATCCGATTTTTGTGCGTGCTAGGATACAAATGTGTAGCACTGATAGGCACATGATGTTCAAATCTGAAATGGGCTCATCGGATGTGTGGGTTGAGTTATTCATTTCATTGCACTTACTAAGGATAAATTGTACATTTTATCAAAATCCAAATCGCTCAAAATCGTCTTCAGCATTTTGTGTCAACAGAAGTGTTACAGCTGTGTTTAAAAACTGTGGGACATGTTTTGTGGAAGAATGTGTATTTTTGAGTGTTATTTAAAAGATGAGTGTTGGTATATGTGAGAGTCAAACATTCATCAGAAGAATACTATAGTAAGATTCTTCAACACTGGATCACATGGATAATGAGTCCATGGAGATTTCCTGCAGCCCTCCACTAATCCATACCACCATGTATTTCTAAAACCATTACGACTAAAGCAGAACTTGGCATGTTCGTGTGTTTAAAAACAAGACAGTTGGTCCACTGAGAGACTGAGGGAAAGTTATATGTGTATTTAGTGCTAAAAGAAACTGCATAGCTTTTAAATGTGTACTTTAGACAGTTCCCACACCATCGACAGCCACTGTTGTGATTGGCTTTTAAATCATCTGCTTATATGTATACAGTCTAACTAAGACAGATAAATAGAGAGAGTCTGAGTTTCCCACTACAGTCATGATGAAAAGAAAACTCTGAATTTATTACCCACAACATTAAAACTAAATTTTGTGTCCTCTGATGAGAGAAACAAGGGCCGTAACTCCCATTTTGGGGTGTAACTGGATACGATAAAGCCTTATATCACTGTCCACAAAAAACTTAAATGTTTGAAGTAATCAAAGAAAAAAGAAGAGGAAAGCTTGGAGCTGGAGAACTGTTGCTCCAGGACAATGTGTCCTTCCACACAGCACAGGTGGCAGAAGCAGCCTAATGTGGCTTTGAACTGTTGCCCCATGTACCTTCCTCACCCGAACTGCACAGTCTGACTTCTATCTGTGTCCCAAACTGAAATCACACTTCTGTGGTCGCCTTTCTCATAGCGATGATGAAGTCATGCATGCGGTTGAGGAGTATCTCAGAATGTATCTCCTTGAAGGGATAGCAGAGCTTGAGCATTGGTGGACCAGGTGCATTGAAGTTAAAGAAGACGATGTTGAAAAGTAATGCAATAACAATGTTTCTCCTGTGACATTTTCTGGTGAGGCAAAGAACTTTTTGAAGTACCCTTGTAGCAATTTATTTAGTCCTTCATATTTTGTGTTGTCTTTGTGTATTTTTTCTGTGGTTTGAGAAACTCGGAGCACATATTTATTTCTTTTAATCTTATCTAAGAAAAACCTTGAGGAAGAGCCACAGTGTCGTCCATCATTGTCCACCAAGTCCTTCCTCTCTTGGCACTTCTGACATTTACACAGTGGTTTAATACTGGTGACTGTTGCTTGAAACAAGCCAATGGTCAAGGTTTCAGCAAACAACCTTAACATTTTGTGTCTAATTCACACATCAGCACACTTCAGCAGTGTGTGTGGGATATTGATATTTCAGATACCAACCAGAAAAATGTTTTGTCTGAATAGAATGCCAACTGTCAAGGGCATACTTACAAGTGCAAAGCTTTGAAAAGGCACGGTATGCTTAGATGGTGCCTTTTTTGAGGTGGGAAATGATTATCCTAAGAGTGAACTGTTGTAGAGTGAAATGGTTGGATCATAACATTATATGCCAATAATATGAAAGCCATCATATCAAACCTGCTTTCCACTGTAGGTATGCATGTGCTGCTGAAGGCATAAACTCTTGTTTTATTGTGATTTGATTTTGGTCTGAGAGAGAAAAGACATTGGCCAGCAGGGGCATGATAAAATAAAAAATGACCATGACAGAGTCTATAATAAAATGTACTGTGCTGTAATGTATGCACTGCTGTGGCAGGAAACCTATTATATGTAGCTGTCAATAATCAGTTTTACTGTTATTGCCCACTGCCATTCATTTTAACTTCTGAATGCACTGGAAATTATTTTTGTGACTTTTTATGTGCTTTCAAAGAAAAGGGGAATTGGTTGAACAGGTACTTTCTAAAGGAAATTGCACATTTTCGAAATTTGGCAGCCACTTTTTGACTAGGTGGTAAAGGGTCAGTTGGAACTGGGTCAGTGTTAACTCCTGTCAGTGTTTGCTCCTTTAGAGAGATGTAACTGCCTATTTTAAAAATCCTTGAAGTGTTGGATGGAGGCATATTGAAAATAAAAAAGACAAAACAAGTTCTGCTGGATGCTTTGCTGAAACAGCTTGCCTGTTTAACTTGTTAAATTGAACATTAGTTTAACACAGCTGAAAAAAGCCTCAATACAGTAGCTGCAACAGAGTACACATGCATAGGAGGGAAAATAATTAATGAATGTTATTTAAATGGGAATTATTGTACCTATTTTTACCTGTAACACATGTACATAAAAATGTATAAGTTTACAATGAATGGTTAGTCGTATATTTAATTAATTGATGACATTTGAAACTGGTTCAGTTTCTCTCTATTATCCAATGCTGATGCTCCTTTTTGGCCAAATAAGAGTACATATTATAGCTTTGCGAATGACACAGTTTTACTTGGCATAATTACTGTGTTGAGCAAGTAAACCATTAGATACAACTGCACTTGATTCAATTAAATAAAGACAAGACATAGTCAATAACTTAATCAGTCATTCATCATCTAAGACTAATGGCAAACACTACAGATTTAATGTCCAAACAGCATTCAAAGGAACTCATCAATGCCTACATACAAAACAGCATCTGACAACAGCACCATATTCAAAATGCGGTTGCCAGCAGCTTTATAACAGGAAAAGATGCTGAACACATTCCCTCTACTCATAATTCTGTACACGGGCTTCCAGTCAGATGTAGAATATATTTTAAAATGTCTCTGCTCAGTTAGTAATGACTTAATGGCCTAGGGCCCAAAGTATTTCTGATATGTTTGAAGAATGAAAGTTCAGGGGTTGCTTTCAGGGAGCTTGCTTCGAGTAAAAACCTTTGGCCAAAGGGTTGCAAGAACCCATGTATGTAAATGCTTTCCAAAAGATTTCTAAAGCACTAATGCAGATAATGAACTTGCTATTAACAATATCTGTCTCATACAAGATTAACATTTTCCTTCTGTGTGGCTTGAACCCATGAATGAAGTTTATTATACACTGCTGGAAAAGGAGGGTAAATTTACACTTTGGGATTGACTGTGAATGACAAGTGAAGGAATCTTGAGACATTACAGCAATATTTTTGTTGTGGCTAAGGGTTTTCCTGGACCCAGATGCAGTATACAGACTTGATTGCACAGTTTAAAATGTTTATGCAAACAGTCTTTGTAATAGAGAAAGAAACCAGAGGAGCGAATTTGGAGATGAGGGAGCTGTTGTAGGTGAGTGGCTGACGTGGGAATCATCAAGAGAGTGACGCCTGACGGCTACTGGGTTTTGAGTGTTGTGTGTGTGTGTGGCTTGGTTGGTGGTTAACTGATCATTTAGAGACTGAGGAGGTTGAACGTGGTGTCTGATACAGCGAGGCTGAAGCTTGGTAGTGGGAGTGAGCAGGCAGAGATGACCAGTGAAAAA
The DNA here is from genome assembly GCA_900302755.1 of Chromis chromis. Classification (NCBI taxonomy): domain Eukaryota; kingdom Metazoa; phylum Chordata; class Actinopteri; family Pomacentridae; genus Chromis; species Chromis chromis. The sequence goes on along the minus strand of OMNN01099646.1, from coordinate 13,686 downwards.
CCTGAGGCACAAGGAAGGTGCAGGTTAGACAAAATACTAGGTAGGTAGGCACATATAGAGTAGACAAACAGGGACAGACAGGAGATTAAAGGGAGAGAGAAAAAACTGTAGAAGAACAGGGAACATGATGATCGAAATATGATACGTTTAGAATAAGGTCTTTGTTCTTTTAAATATATATGTATCATCAAGAGCATAGTTACCGTGGATTTCCTTAAGATGGCAACCATCTATTTTTACTGAACTTTTTATGTAAGTGAACTTGAACGTGAAAGTCCCCATGCTTGGTTTTATCCCTTTTTATGCTACTTACTTCAAAAGTATAATGTTAACTCCTACAATGACCCCAAGCTAAGATGTCAACAGTAAACATTTGCAGATCTCTTGAAGATGCAACAAAGTACAGTATAATATATTTATGATTATTAATAAACCATTTAACACGGACAATGCGTTTGTAGTAATATTAAAGTGTGACACCACACATATTTAATTTACGTGGAAAAGAGAATGTATATACCTTCGTTTGTTTCCTCAGAGTTTGATTGGAAGGTAGGTGTCGAATCACATTAAACATTACAACAGTGATAAAAAATTAACGGAGGAACACTATATAGCCTTAGGTAATAATTTTGCAAGGGCAGAGTCTTTTGCCATTATGGTGCATGAATATTCTTCAGCGGTTACGCTCTAGAAAATACATGAGGAGTAGAGGTGTTTACTGGCCTCTCCTTGGTTGAAGCAATTTGTTTCACACTTCAACATTTCAAACCAGGATTTGACAGACACATGCCTTTTTAGGCATCAGGAGTCATCAGAGGATTGTAAAGGAGAAACAGTGATGGTGCTTCGTTCTTCACTCCAAATTAAATCCCCAAGTGTCTTATTGCCTTTAGCTTACTTCATTCAACCAACATCAAACTAATTAGGAATGCTGGAACATGTACTCTTACAGTGAAGCGTGTCTGAACATGTTCTGGAGTTTATAGTCCTGCAGAGAGAGAGAATGTATAGTGATGGTATGACAACTTCATTTACATAAATGCCAAGGTACAGTTTATATTTTCTGCTACTAATAATTCAGCGTTTCTTGTTTGTTACTTGAAACGAATTTGAAATCGTTATAGCACATTATGTTAGAAACAGTTTTTCATATTTGTCTACAGGGGAATAACAATCAACCACCCTTTTTATTTTAATCTGGAAAATTGTTTTTGAGTCGGTTAGAAATAATACTGTAATTGGTTTTGCTGCAGTCTCAGTATAGTGACATAAATTTACTTCATTCAGTCTTCAGTGGCTCTGTTTGAATGTTATAATTATTTTGATGGTGTAAGTGTGTAAAACAATTACCGCATATGTGTGCAGGCAGCGTGTTGCTTTGTGGATTTGCGCAACTAAGTTGTAGACTCTCGAGAGTTTTTGTTTTGTTTTTGTGTGTGTAGGCAGTATACTTTACAAAAGCAACAACATGAGTTCCTTTCTTTTGCTAGCCTTTGTAGTTTTACTCTTGGAATGTCCATGTCAGTCATTCTGTCTGTCTGTCTCTTGGTCAATCCATCACTCTGGTCTGAAATATCTCAGCAATACACAGAGATTCATGATTCCCTTTGTTCTGACTTTGACCACTAGCATGTTAACATTATTTTTGGTTTGATAATGTATGGCCATGAAATTTGATATACATGAATGCTCTCCTCAGGATAATTTGCAATAACTCCATGGTGACACTATATGGAAGACAAAATATGACACAAAAAAATGCCATATAATATGTGTTTGTTACATCAAGCCATAGAGTAATTTCAAGAGCCTCAAAGATCCTGATCAATGTAATATAAAAAAGATTGCATAAAGTGATTGCTTCTTGTTGATTGTTATTTTTATAGTAAATCAGTCTCCTAACAAACTCTGCAATAAGAAACTGATTACATTCATGATTGTAGTGTCTGATTATTGTATTGAATTATAGAAAAATTATGTTGCTGCTCAGACTTTGGCTGGAAAATAATCACATGAAGTGGTACGATATCGCATGTTGCAAGTGGCGAATGATCAATTAGTTATGCCCACTTTCATAATTACGTTGAGTACATTTTTGTCATCATTACAATGTAGCTGTTGACGCTTGATTAAATCAAAACTCATTTGACAAAGACAAATCATCATCTCCGTTAAACAGCGAACAATATACATAGAGATCTCCACAGTTTTCTGCTTAGACCTTCAATTTTCTGCTATTCACTGAGTGAATGGAAACTCAATTATGATATCCCTTAGCAAGCTGACATTGACATAGTAAAAAATAACAGGAGTGACTGTTTACTACATTTAAGTCTTTCATGCCTGCAGAAATCTGTTCCGTAGAGTTCATGGGTACTAAGACTTCAAGCTTTGTAGGAGTGTTTATCACTTCTTTTCTGAATTGTAATATTTTACAATAAAGCTTTAAAACCGCACTCCACCAATTTAACACATAAAGGTCACTTTACAAGACCCAAGTGGAGCATTACCGAGCCCATGAAAACAGTTGTATAAAGTCCTCTGTGGCTCTGAAGGAGTGCTGTCAAATCTGAGAAATAACCTCTACTGATGTCACCAGGGGTTATTTCTGCTTGGGTTTATGTACTACACACTTACATTAGGAAGGTAATGGTGCAAACTAGGGGCATGGAGTTTAAGGGAAGTGGGTGTTTGCTACAGCAGCATCAGTGTAGTTAAAGTGCAAACCCTTCTGAAGACACTCTGCACTCTTTACAAGTTAAAAAGAAACATTTTACTAAACAGGGTGGGTCCAAAGAAAGCTTGCTCAAGGTCGCATCATGGTAAATGCTTGATGCAGCATTTTTAAAACCTGACCTGACAGACTAAAAGTTAGGAGATCTTGACATCTGCTGATTTGATTGTGTATCTTGTGACTATTGTAGCTTAATGGACGTGCAGTACTAACCCTTTGACTGGTTTTTCAAAGTTGCTACAAAGCTAAAGCTCACTGGATTCCAAACTAAGATGATCCTTCATTTCTCCTACAGTTATTTGTAAACAACATGTTTATTTAACAACTAAATGTTTTTTTTTTTATTATAAAATTTGATGTAACTAATATCAGAAATAAAAAACAAAAAGTATTTCCACAACCCTGACGCAAGGACGTTTTCATTTCCATATTTATATGAGGATTGTTGAATTGTTTGATACCCACCTTGACATTGACTGGAATGAATTAAATTGCACAAATAATTACACACAGTGTTGAGAGCATTAATATTGTAGATTCACTTTTGCGTGAGGCTTCTACAATGGTAGCACTGTAATGAAGATCCAATTCAGATTAAGATCACACTGCACATATCAAATAGAAGCAGACAAGTGTAATCTCATTAGCATTTCAGCTTCAGGGTCCAGTACCTGTGGAGAAAGAAATTAATATCAAATTGCTGCTGGAATCTTGCATCAATTTCGCCGTGGGACTTTTTGACTCTGCCACTTTATAATTCCTCCATAGGTGACCAAACAAGACACACCACATGTTGTGTTTGAGAGGAGGACTTGTAAAAGTGTAGGGCTACCGACATTTGAAAATCAGAATTCTGATCCTCTCTCAATACTTCCTTGTCGCTGTCACCTGGCAACAGCCACCACACACATACACTCCTGAATAAAATCTTTAGACCAGGTGAAAAATTCCAAGTATTCGCATTTTGCGCTGGTGGATCGTGAACAGGTTGTACAGTGCATCTGGAAAGTATTCATACCGCTTCACTTTTTCCACATTTTGTTATGTTACAGCCTTATTCCAAAGTGGATTTAAGTCACTTGTTTCTTTAAAATTCTACACACTGTACCCCATAATGACAATGTGAAAAAATGTTTTGCAAATTTTAAATAAAACACTCAAATATTGCATGTACATAAGTATTCACACCCTTTGCTATGAAACTCATTTTGACAACTCAAATTGAGCTCAGAAGCATCCTGTTTCCACTGATCATTCTTGAAATGTTTGAACAGTCCACCTGTGGTAAATTCAATTGATTGGACATGATTTGAAAAGGCACGCACCTGTCTATATAAGGTTTCACAGTCGACAGTACATGTCAGAGCACAAACCAAGCCATGAAGTCAAAGGAATTGTCTGCAGACGTCCGAGACAGGATTGTATTGAGGCACAGATCTGGGGAAGGGTACAGAAACATTTCTGCAGCGAAGTCTCCTCCCACGCCACAACCTGGCCTGTTTGGACTTTGCAAGGATCACCAAACATGAGACATTGAAAGGTGGAAGAACGTTTTATTCTCTGTTGATAAAAAACTGAACCTGAACGGTCCTGATGGTTTCCATGGTTACTGGCATAACAAGGAGACCCCACTGGAGATGTTTTCTACACGGCACAGTGGAGGAGGTTCCATCATGATCTGGGGTACTTTTTCCTTCAGTGGAACAATGGCGCTGCAGGTTGTGCGGGGGCCTCAAACGGTGGCTGGCTTTGTAGAGATGTTGTAGCGGGCATCTCTCTTGACTGGAGCCCTCGTCTGTGTGGTAATGACTGGGTCTGTCAACAGGACAACGCTGCACTTCACAACGTCCGCCTGATGAAGGAGAATAATGCCGCTCTTTTGGACCACACTGCGTGTTCCCCTGATCTAAATCCCATTGAGAACGTTTGGGGATGGATGGCAAGGGAAATTTACAAAATCGGATGTCAGTTCCAGACCGTGGATGCCGTTCATGAAGCCATCTTCACCACATGGATCAGCGTTCCCACCAGCCTCCTGGAAACACTCGCATCAAGCATGCCTAAACAAATTTTTGAAGTGATCAACAAGAACGGTGGGGCTACTCACTACCGAGTCCTTTTTTGCCACTTTTAGTTCTACTTTTGGGTTTATTTAGGATATGGTCTTGATCAGCTGATGAACAGCCTGTTTGTTTTAAATGCAGTTTTCAATAAATTGCCTGCTCTCTATTTTTTGTCTCTTGCTCCTGTTTGTTCTATTTGCATTTTGAAGCTCTGCTTACAACCTGGTCCCGATCCACCAGTGTGAAATGCGAATACTTGGAATTTTTCACCTGGTCTTAAGATTTTATTCAAGAGTATACACAGAAACACAGTCACAGCTGTAAAATGCACCATTGACATTACATGCAAGGACCAAGAATGTTTTAGAGAAGTGAGATCATGTTGAGAAGAGCTCGTTGTACAATACAGATAATTGTTATTCCCCCAAATCCATGCATACAGTAGCCTCTGTGGGTCATGTCATTATGCAATAAACCAACTTGCTACAAGGAATGTTCCATGCTGATTTGAAGGATCAGTATGATGGCTGATTCGGTCAAAAATACAATACATTTTGAAAGACTGGTATTGGCTTAAATAAAGCTGATCGAATTCCTTCCAGTTCTTTCTCCACTGAACTCTACAGTGTTTTGTTCACCTCAGCTTGCTAGTGTTGCAGCCTGCTGCTCTCCGTAATGACAGCCAGACTACACTGCCAGCATTTTGTTCCATATGTGAGTCAAAATTAGAGTGTGTGAATGTGGGGGAAAAAAATTGTTTTGTTCGCAGTGGTAAATGACGCTCTTCACACAGTCGGGTTGGAAAAATACATGGATCGCTAAGCTCAGATGGTCATGAATCTGTTCTCTTTCCTCTCTTAGGTCATATCAGCTGTCACTTTTGGTTCTGTGATGACAGGCGAAAATTAAACTCAACTGCTGGACTGTTTGTGTCTGTAGCCAGCCAGAGCTTGTTTATGAAATAAAATGAGCACCACTCTGTATCGCTGCTGCGAGTGTTTTTGTAGCCCAAACGCCTCAGACAGAGTTGCATTCTCGCAGTTAAACTTTTCTTTGTATCAAACCAATCATTTAAGCTCATTAACGCGATAGTTTTGAATCAGGATCTGCAGTATTTTGATAAATTATCTTATGAAAAATAAGATGGATCAAATTTAGAAGGTTACAACTGTTCTTTATTCAACATTTAGGTAAATATAAGTGTATAATAGTCAAGTTGGACACGGTTTTGGCAAATACTGTTTAAAAGGACTCGGTTCTGGATTAGGGGAAAAATAACTAAATCTGAAAATCCCTGTTACACTAAAAAAGGGAATTATTAAACCGACTTAAATGAATTGCTTCAATTAGTAACATACGTTAGAATTGATTTTACCCATGTAGCGTAATATATGTCTCACACGTGAGAACCAATAAAAGATGTACCAAATATGTAGCCTCATGCGGCCGCACCACATACATAGAATATGTAGCGTAATAGCCTCGCCCGGCTGTACCAAATAACAATGTGGAAACTACACTTTATGAATAAAATTGCACTCATTTACAATCGGGCCCAACTTAAATTACATAAGGAAATTAATAACTCATACTTCAGATGGAATATTAATAATTAATCAAATCTACTTGTTTTGATCCGTCTTATAATCAGAAGTCGTGAACTCTGATTTCATTGACCCTTGATAATAATTATATACAAACATTTATTTACTAATACTACAAACAAACATTGAGTTGACAATGACATATCAAACAACAAATAGGGAATACATGATGCAGGTAAACAAACAAATGAATTAACTGTGATCGTCTCTGGAAGCAGTTGGTAGTGCGGTGATCAATTTAGAACTACTTTGGAATTAAGAAGTAGAATTTGTAAATTCACCTGTTTAGCAGAAGGAAAATGATACTTGCATAGCCTTTGTAGGAGGGAGAGGGAGGCCGCAACAGGATGTGTAGCTGTGAACATCTGCTGGATGAGTTGGTTCAGAAACGCAGACAGGACACACCTCTGCATAGCTGCTTTGAAAAAGTGTGCCAAAGTAAAAATACTAAGAGTCAAAGCTCATAGTTATAAAGAAAATGTTTGCGCTGTTGCACTGTAAAAGTTAACTTAAGAAGCCCAACTTTAAGTAAAACAGAATAACAAAGCTGAACTTAAATTGTAGAAAAGCAAGTACAAAAAAGCAGCAACAGCTCATAAAATATTAGAAAAAGCCCTGTAAAATCGTATGAGGATCCCGTGAAAACAAAAAAGCCACAGTTGCATTTCAGTGACTTTCTTTTATGTAGAAAGTTTTGGAGCCAAATTCTAAGCAGCATCGGACCAATCATGGATGTGTCCATCCCAAGGGGTGGTCATGAACTTCACTGTCCAGGAGAGGTCAGAGGCTAAATACCTTTACAACTTAATTTGAGATGATTTCTTAAACACACAAATCTAATTGGCAAATATATACGAGGATCTAAAATCTCACAAAACATGATTAGAATGACATCAAACATGATATGTTTATCTCATTAGGTTTCTGAGCTAAACATTACAGGTGTAAACATGCATACACATCTGGAATTTCAGGATACGTGATAATGAAATTCAAATTTAACTAAAAAGACAAGCATATACAGCCGTGGCCAAAAGTTTTGAGAATTTGTGGTCAATTCTCAAGCGGCGTGTGGACAAACAAAAACCCACAAATTCTGACTAATTATTAATTAAACTGATTATTCATATTCCTCGGTCAGGATGTGGCCCAGAAGTTGATTGACAGCATGCCAGGGTGAATTGCAGATGTCTTAAAAAGAAGGGTAAACACAGCAAATATTGACTCTTTGCATAAACTCAATTTAATTGTCAATAAAAGCTTTTGACAATTATGAAATGCTTGTAATTATACTTCAGTATACCATAGTAACATTTTACAAAAAGATCTAAAAACACTGAAGTAGTGAACTTTGTGAAAACTAATTTTTGTGTCATTCTCAAAACTTTTGGCCACGGCTGTACATTGAACAATAAGAAAAATAGGACTTAAGAATTGTATATGCTGAGACATAAATTGTCTCTCTGTGTCTTTTATTGCAGTGACAGAGAGAAAAGGGTTGTTTGTGTCCTGTGTGTGTGCTTCTCCACAAACATTTATCACAAACAGATATGTGGTGTTCTTAAAACTAGTCCTGATCAACCTGGTATCACAGATTGAGTCCAGATTTTGGGATCATCACTCTGGTGCTGCTGAATTTCTTTATAATTCAGATTTAAACTGTTCAGCTAATTGTGGTCTAGAAAGTTCTGGGTGTTAGGAGGAGAGAAAGGTCAGGA
>OMNN01099642.1:0-12839 GCA_900302755.1 Chromis chromis | reverse complement strand
GTCTTGCAAGAATGCAACACTGATCAAGGACAAACACACACACACACACACACACACACACACACACACACACACACACACACACACACACACACACACACACACTATGATATCATTCATAACACTCTGTCTATCAGAAACAATATGTGTCTCTTAAGGATCAATAAACTGGCAAGTGTTGCAGCTTTAGAGAGCTACTCTAAACTCAAAAGCATCTAATCACAGGCAATACACTGCAGGGACACCCTCAGATTGCTAAGCAATACACATACCGTTAGTCTGGCAGCCTTATTCAGCATGTGTGTATGTGTGTGTGTGTGTGTAGATGTGTGTGTGTGTGTGTGTGTATGTTTATCTCCATGCGGATCACGAGGCCGTTCTGTTTAGTGAGCTGTCAGACATTTGGCCAGGGTCAGAGCCCGAGGGACTGAGATGGAGGAGGTGGGGTGGTGGGTAGCATGGTGGGAGGAGAGGGAGAGAGAGGGGTGAGAGGTCTGGAGGGACACTGGTGAACTGTACAGACAGACACTGTGAGAGGACTTACAATGGCCTTCGGCAGCGCGAAAAAGACAGACGGAAAGAGAAGGAGAGAGAGGGGCTTTAAAGAAACCCAAACCCTGAAAGCAGAAAGCCGTTGAATACCAAGAAGAAGCACCTTCCCAGCAGTGTAGTGAAGGGGGGGAGAACTGTCTGTATACAGGACCTCAGGACAAGTCTATGAGCTCCAATTATATTGTTAAAGAGGAGCTAAATTACCATTTTGCACGTTACGATCACATACTGTAGATTTCTGTCTGCTTAGATATTTATTCAGGCGATGATACCAAGAAAATTCATTTTGTGCTAAAGCAGGTTTTTTCTGTTAAAAATTGCATTAATCTGCTTGAATTTGAAAGTTCAGGTCGAGACATTATAAACAAAACTCTGAGGTCTATTTTGTCCATTTGTACTGTCCCTGCCAGCTGTGGTGGGAAGCTTCCATGCCAAGTGTTGAAAGCAGGACACTTGCTAACCATAGCCCCACTTTGTGCCTCTCACAGATAGCATAGCTGCAGAAACATTACAAAACCTAATAAGCACCAAAAAAAACAAAGAAAATGCACAAATTGCATTTATTTCTGAACTCTGGCAGTGAACATAACACATGTGCTCACTAGAAAACCTAGGAGTATTAAGAGCTTAGCAACATTTAAGGCTGTACAGTAGCATTAACGGTGATAAACAGCATGGCTACGTACTGACAGTCCCCGACAAAATCACTTAAGACATTTATGTACCCACCTCTCTAGTGGCCTTCAAAGCCCCACCAGACCCTTCCTGTCTTTTCAGCAGAGAAACCCAGTCTGACAGCAGCTTCTCATGGCTGGTTAGCTCTGACTATCAGCCTCCCTTGGTGCCCCATGACCGGTGGTGGCTGGGACACAGCCCCCTTTTTAGCTATCCAGACAAGAAACATGCAGTTTCAAAACATATTTTGCTAAATAAATATCAAATGAAAATAGTTTTGTCCTTCTTTGCACCTGGCAGGCATGTAGGCATTTATTGAGGACACCTTTGTATTTGGTTTGTTTCTGTTTGAATGCATATTTGAGGGACGCCGGCCAAATAATAGTGTATGCAGGGCGTTAAGCTTTTGGCAAGCAGGTGACCTGAGGCTGCTCTCTGTCCGGTTGCTCATCCACACCCACCATTAACCCCGAGTCCCAACTCCTGCTCCACTGAGCAGCTCGTTAGCTGACCAGTGCTGTACGGAGAAGCCAGCTAAAGTGGAAGTGCTGAAATGTACTCCACAGAGAAAGAAACAAGATTTGGTTTTATCTTTATATAGAATATTTTAAACAATAGACATTGACCTAAAGTGTTTATCAATAGAGAAATAATCGATTAATATCAATAATTCACCAGACTAACTTTATTAATAAGGTTAAGAGATTAATAGGAGAAACTCAATGGATGCAATGATTGTCTTTAAGCAAGAACCATTCTCTGGGAAGATGGCCATCTGCCCACCTAGAAAGCTAATAGTGTTGATAATAAACTCACATCATATGCACATTCACTGATTGGTGCTAAAAAATATTGAATTGAGCTCATGAGTGGTACATACTGCTGGTGATTTGTGGTTTTATTACCCATCAAATGGCTTTGTACAATTACATTTGTGCAGTTTTCAGTTTGTTTGACACCTTCCTCCAACCCTCCACGTCTTACATTGCCAGGAATCCACACCTCCTACTCTTCTTCACTCCCGTGTGGCATTTGATTTAAATATGCTGTAAATGAGGCTTCTAGTAGAATTTGAGGTCGTATTTACCCCATTAGACCTTGCTCCTCCGTGTGAACTGCCCCTACCACCGGCACTATTGGCTCTGCCTCTGAAACAGCTTTCTCTTTTTACCCAAACTTTAATTTCATTGAGGCTGTATACCTCACTCTCTGTCCCTTATTTGCCCTCCAAGAAAAGAAAAAAAAAAGAAAAATATATATATATATAAATAATAGGTGTTGGTGGAAGGGACAGAGGGGGAAATGTAGTGAGCACATTAAATACACAGGCGTCAGGAGAGGAAGGGGAAGGAGGGAGAGAGGAGCTCATGTGTTTGTGCCGTGCTTTTGTGTCTGGGCCAAACCGGGGCCAATGTGAGCATGAGAAATGGATATTGAAAAACAATACATAAATATTGTCCCCTGTCAGCAAGATTAGAAAAGCAATATCCCATCGCTGGGATGCATGCACGGCTGCTGGAGAAAGAGGGAGCGAGATAGTGCTGGTGGGAGAGAGGGAAGAAAAAGGAATGGGGGAGATAGAGAAACAGAACGCAGGTATATGACTGCAGGTGCCATCGGGTCGAAAAGAGAGGGCGAGAAACACAAAGAGATAGAGAAAATAGAGAAATAAATAAGCAATAACTACATTCTTTCAAGCAGAGATAAATACATTTTATCCTGTGCAACAAGAATTAGGCATTCCCTCCATTTTTTTGTTTCGTCTGTTTTTTTCGGGGGGGTTTTCTGTTCAAAATATTTTCCATCAAACTGTGCCATATCTGTCCAGGAGGCATGCTTGTGTAAAAGGAAACCACTGAGTCCTGGTGAATTCACGCCCTCCATCAATAAAACATTAGTTGCTCAAAACTTCTCCTGGGACACGCCGCCAAGTGAGCTAAACAAATGGAAATTCATATTGCATGAGGGGGCCATGCATGGGGTTATGCTGTATGTGTGTGCGCGTGCAAATGTGACAGGGAGCGTTCGCATTGTTTGCCGATTGTTTACCATTTGACATTTCCATTTAATTTCTTGTCGGGCCGTGGTGAAATGACAATCAGTGCCAGAGACTGCATTTGTAGAGGTAAATAATTTGAAAATGGTGGCTGGCAGCAGGTGCCTCAGATGTTGCTCTGCTAACATCGGGGCCTGTGGGGGCATCGCTTGTTTAACAGCAGCAAAAAAAAATACTAGTTTCTCTGTGGTTTTGCAGGTGTAGGAACAAGTTAGCAAGCAGTGTTTTGACTTGGGCTGTTATTATTCACATTAGCATCACAGCTGAATGGCGGATGAATGACAGGGTCTGCATAGTTTCAACAGCTTTATTCATTATTCCTGTTTACATCAGCTTATAGGTGTGATCGGAATGTAGCTATCATCCATCAGCTCTCCACTTTCTCTCCTCACTACCTTTTTCTTTTAGCCTCTGCAGCCTATGCGTTGTAGGAGTATTCAAGTTGCACTGAATGGGCTCTGAGTAGAACACAAAACTCATGTTTTTCAGTGTCTGGTTGCTAAACCTTTGCTTGCACCTTCCAGCAGCTGAAAAGTAAACAACATTTAGCTTCCAAATGTTCTCTTTCCAGCAGGAGGTTGTAGTGTCACAGCCTCTTGCTGTATTGCCACAAGCTTTCTACACCAACAAGTTTGATAACCTGGTTTGACCACATTTATCAACACCCAACAGACGTTAAAAAAAAAAGAAAAAAAAAGCACTACTAAATAATAAATAAAAAGTTGGAAGTTGTCTTGTTATGTGAATGTGAAATACAGAGTAAGAGGTGGAGCTGAAAAGATTACACCCTGATCAAACTACACAATATTTTTGCATTGAGAGATGGTACCGTGTTTGCTTAAGTGACTCTAGAGTTATAAATATTTTTGCTGTGACTTGGCACAAAGACTGCATGTTGGGCCCTGAACAATTGTGGCTTGCAATCTTTCATGACCTGCATGACATCCATGTTTAATCGGGAGGGAGGACCCAGGGGCCCAGCTCACTGTTCACCCAGCGGCACAGGCAACATTAGTCCTCTTTAACTCACCAAGTTTACAGCTGCTGTGTACACAGGTGCACTGACTGTTCCAAGGGGTCAGTATTATGGAACATGCATAGAAAATCTTTAACATTGAACTCAATAGATCATAATTGTGAGGGACTGAATCAGCAGCTTTTAGCAGTGGAGAGCATGGAACTTATTTGTTGGAAAACTTTTTTAAAAAGGCAGCTAAAGATAGAGAAGATATCAGAATGTGAATATTGATTTCCCTTATTTTTAATATGAAGGATTAGCTTTTAAAAACAGGGCTTGTGTAGGTGTGATCAAAAAGTTCTGGGACTGTTCTCGTGCACAGAGCGTGAGCAGTAATTGCCACCTGTTTTCCACAAGTTTTTGTGATCACAGCTAGGTGTACATTTCTTAATTGACTGCAAACTGAAGCAGAGAGCAAACATTACAGTTTCCAACCTTCAAATCAAGGATGATCACGGGTGGCTGAAGGTGGATCTTTGGCTACCATGAAAACAGGAGAAACTGCAGTTTTAACAGTGGGAGCGTCTCCACTTCCTTTGGAGGTTAACTGAGCACATTTGCCTGGAAGGAGACCCTGGGGTAGACCCAGAACTCACTGGAGGGATTATATATCTCATCTGGCCTAGGAACACCTCAGGATCTCCCAGGAGGGGAGAGGGATGTCTGGAATGACTCGATGGATGGATGGATGGATGGATGGATGGATGGATGGATGGATGGATGGATGGATGGATGGATGGATGGATGGATGGATGGAAGAGTCTCCATGACCGGAGAAGATGCATTAGGTCAGCTGTGCAACGGGACCATGCTCGTTGTTTTCTTTAACTTTCACATGGTTGTGTAACAGGAATTCCTACTCCAGGGTTGGACTGTCCAGGCAGAGTTGTACAATGATGTCCTGACGTGTCTGAGAGGGAACATTCAGTGCAAATGACCTGAACCATGGCATGATTGCATGTGAGGACTCCAACTGTGCTGTGTGCCTGGTCACAGCGACTATGTCTTTATGTACAGTTTTTGTGGCCACAACAACACAATTGTCACTTCCCAACCACCCTACTCGAGAGATTTGGCACCCTGTGGCTTCTTCCATTTTCCCAAAATGAAATTCAAGTTCTGCCGTCTTGACAGTTTAGGAGATTCAGCGCCCATTGCAGATGATGCTCGACATGTTTCCATAGCAGGACTTTCAGGGAGCATTACGAGTGCTGCTAAGAGCAGTGTATTGTTGTACAAAGATACTACTTTGACAATGATAGATACAGTTTGGATTTTTATAGGTGCAGTCTCAGAACCTTTTGATCTAGTACGCACAGAGTTACACTGGAATAAATACAGCAAAATGAATTGTAATTTACACCTATCAGGCATAACATTATGACCACCTGCCTAATATTGTGTTGGTCCCCCTTACGTGGTCAAAAATGCTCTGAACCATTGGGCATGGACAAGAGGACCTCTCAGGGTGTCCTATGGGGTCTGGCACTAGGACGTTGGCAGTGGATCCTTTGGGTACTCTGGCTTGTGCAGTGGGGCCTCTGTCAATCCAACTTCCACTGCATCCTGTTGATGCTTGATCAGGTCAAATCAACATCTTGGGCCATTGTCATGTTCCTCAAGATGTTCCTGATTGTTTGAAGTTTTTGCCATGTGGTGGGGTGCATTTTCCTGCAGGGGTAGGCCAGTGACATTTGGGTGAGTGTGCTTGTTCTGGGACAATGTTTATTTTGGGTGTCTAAGTCTCATCAACACGGATGCAAAATCCAAGGTTTTCCAGCAGAACACCACATAGTACCAAATACGATCAATGTTATTACTTCACCTGTCAGCTGTCAGGTAATTATGTTGTGGCTGATCGGTGTATATTCTCATGATTAAAATGGTGCCACTGTAATGACCACAGTATCATGCAAAGCCAGAAGAGGGCAGCATGGCTGTAAATATAAAAAAAAAATCTTGTATTAAGGTGCCGTTGCACCACTACATGCCATCCAATAGTATTTCAAGCTTCACACATTGAAACAACCATATGTTGTGTTGAAGAAAAAAAACAGTCCAGCAGCCAGATTTTACTCCCCCTTTGTTTGGTTTTCAGTCTGTTCTTAACAGACGTGGGTGTATATTGTGATATTGCCGTCAGAGCCTTTGAATACACAATAGACTACATTCAGCAAAACAAAGGAATGCTTGTTGAGGAGATGCAGTGTTTGTTGCCTTAAATACAGTGTGTCTCTCCAGTGAATCTGATTCATCCAGACTATCTAACAAATAGCCACAAATGACCACTAAAGCCCTATGTTGCATTTGGCTTGTTGGTATAAAGGAGAAAATGACTCATTATTAAGATCTCGATTTCCTCATTTCCACATCCTGATCTTATGATTATGAGTGTCTCATAATAGAAAATGTGCGGTAGACTGATGGCGCTGCCATATTTCACAACTTGCCTGAGGACCATCCAGGTTTTTAGGATTTCATCAGTGTAACGTAATTCATTGATAGTTGTGAGTAAACCCAAAGGTACACAGAGAAAAACACTGTTAGCAGATGATTTGGCTCACCTCACTTTCCATTAGCTACACAAATGAAGGTTAAAAAACGAGACTCGTATTGCACAATGCAACTCAATGTAAACGTGTGAACATTCTTCTTCATGTTGCCGTTCACACAAGACTTTTAATGTGACATTTTCCAAAATGCATTATGGAAAAACTTGATATTTAAACCTGCAGGGGGGAACTTTTGTCTCCCCTCCTTCTGACAGTGTTTGCTCATGATGTATGCCCAATGGTAATCCATTCTTGGACTATTATCCTGCTCTGAATGCCAAGTTTCCTTTTTATCTTTAGCATCAGAAACTTTTCTTGGATGCTGGATGCCTCCTCCGTCTCCTCTGCTCTGACAGCACTCCTCTACAGCTCTGGCAAACCAATTAAATTCAAAAACTGCAGTTCTTCAAATGGCCACTTGAGGCTGGTTCCAAGTCAAGTCAGTCCCTATAGACCTCCATGTTAAAATGCTCAACAATACAGGGGAAATAAACATGTTTACAGCCTGGTACAACAAATAGTTTTTTGCCAGTCTATAGCCCAGAGATGTTTGCATAATCTGCCTCAGCTCCACCTCTTTGCTCATTTTTGGATTAGCCGGGAGTTAGGCGCCTAACCCAGACAGTGGATTTGAAGCTCACTCAGTATACTCAGCTTCAAATCCACTGTTTGGGAGACCTATGGAGGACGTTACAGAGGGTTTGTTCAGACTTTTATACAGTAATTGCTGTAGCCTACTCCATCTTTTTCTTTATGGTTGCACCCCTCTTCAGTTCTAGCAAACCAATCATTATTGGTTGACATTAAACTCATTGTGTCTGGCAGACCAGCATGGAGATATCACAACAGAAACCAGATTTCAAACTCCACTATACTGCCAAATACAAAGAGATTTATGTGGTACTGGTAGACATAGTGAGTATCGGGTGAGTTCATTTAGCATCTGCTTAAAGTCCCAGCTTTAAGTTCATCACGTTGAATTATTCTGCCCCTGTCCTCTCAAGTACAGCAAAGTTTAATAACCAACCCAATCTTTTTGAGATCTTTTTCTTAGATCTGGATCTTGTAATTACAAGATCTTTTCTCTCAACTGTGAGATGAGATTGTAAGTCATAATTACAAGATAAGGTCTCCTAGACAGTTTTAGGTGCTCCAGAGTCAGAGTTAAATCATGTTTGATGCATTTTGTAATAAACTATGAGGATTCTCCAGGAGAAACATGAATCTGATGGTGTTATTAGACCAAAATCTAAAGGAAAAATGTATTGAAACTGACAAATATGCATGTTAGATTCCACAGTGTGGCCTTAAGAGGTTCAAAAGTCATGTTGATGAACGTAGATAAGGGGTCACATCAGTTTTAAAGTCTACAGCATGGGTCTTTATCAAGTGAAATCAGAAAATGGCAGCGCGACTGTATCTGCGAGGACCACCAGCATCTTTTTATGGGCACAGCGACTGCAGCCAAGTCATTTTATCACCTGGCCATAACATCCATCATGGGTGCCACCAGGCCACAGGATTAAGCTACATAATGAACACAGCTAGATGTCAGTGGTTTGTTAGCTGCTACACACACTCACACACACAAACACAAGACTTCTTATTCTCATTTCTGGCGTGCTGTTTATCCAGCGACACGAGTCTGCTCTCGCCTCTGTTTATCAGATACACAATCTCATCAGCTCCAGCAGTCCTGTTTGGGACAGATAGGAAGCAGCAGAATCGCCTCGAAGAATGGATTAGCAGCTGAATCATACATAGTTTTCCGCGCAGTAACAGACAGGCGTAACTGTTGATTATAATCCTTGTATGCTCACAATATTGTCCTCGCAACAACAGTGCAGTGGAGTGCTACAGTCTGTGTGTCAGGGGTGGCTGAAGGACATTTCCCAGACTGGAGGGATTTTTTTTTTCTTTTTTTGACAGAAAGTAATTTTCCTGCCTGTGGAAGCATTGTTGCATTTTGTTTGAAAGGTGACTCCAGTTCTGGGAACCCAACACGTTCTCCTTTCCAGAACTGAAATACAGCCGCCACTCAGGGTCACAGCGACCAAGCTGGAGGTCCTGGGCTTTTGTCGGCTGTTAATATACCACACATAGCCGTGACACCTTCACTTTCTGCTTTCATTAATGAAGTTGGGGAGCGGGCGAGAGTGGCTGTTATTGTTATTCACATCATCCGACACCAGCCGGAGATTAATGAATTAACTGAACGACACTTCATCTTAGTGTCAGCTCGTCATTAATCAAGTGGTGATTTTAAACACACTGTATTGGAGAAGAGTCGGGTGGTTTGCCATCATAAGTTGAACAGTAAGTGTTAATCTGCAATTCTTTTGGTAATCAATTAAGAGTTTAGGGCATTTATCAAACAAAAGTACCAAACGCACTTCTTGGATATGATAAAAGACAGATGCAGCCTCAAGTTCTGAAGAGTGAAGACAACGCAGAAGTGCTGGAAACCTACATTCTTTCAAACAGCCATCAGGGAATGACTCCTGTGGTTTTAGGGCATGTTATTGACAGATCAATTGACAGATTGTACATGTTTCTCTGTGTTTAGTGTAATCAACTTCAGATCCAGTCCTCATTTATCACATCCAGTTTCAAAAGAGCAAGATGGCGATGATCCGATTTCAGAATCAGGGCTCAGGACAAGGGTCATTCCACCTCAGTTCACTAAATTAAAAAAAGAAAGTTCACACCTGATCATCTCATATTTGTCAGATTTTCTTTCTGTGCAGACGTATATTATTAAGTAAAACATGTAAAATCTGGGGTTGTAGGTAACAAAAATTCTTAGTGGGGTTGGGTCATGTCGGGTTTTGCATTGTTTTTTTCGCGTCAATCTGTGGAGCAATGTTTGAAGCACCATAACTTGAGAAATAATGTAGTTAGAGTCTGAAATTTTGCAGATCAGATATGTATATATGGTCTGCAATGGTACAACTGCTTTGACAGAATAATACAAACCAGTTATATGATGGTGACAATTTGGTTAAAGAAAATGCAGTGTTTCTGTCTACTCCAGTATTCCACCAACCATAAAGCCTTTATTTTTCACCTTAAAAGGCTGATTTTTGGCCTGTGATTGGCACCAATAGGAGCTTTAAAAATGTAGAGTATGGTGCCAGTCAGAGGCATACTTCATGAGAAAAAAAAAATAGAAATGAATTTTTTTGCATTTATGGCCAATATTTGAACATGCGTTGAGCATTGGAGTGAAACCACTCCAATAGTGTCCCAACTGGAAGAGTTCTATAATACTGTCACTGGGCTAAATGAAAAATTATGGTTTTCCAACTCATAGTGCTTCAAATAATTTTATAAACAGTGCTACCATACCAACAGTTGGTACTCACCGTTTCAGTTTCTTAGTGTAATCCAGGTTGTTGACAAACAAAAATTTACATGTAAATTTATGCTAAAAGTATACATAGGCACCAAAACAATTTTGTTATGTCCAGATAAAGATCACGGTCTGGATAAAAAAAGAAATACACTTGTGTAAATGCTAACCACAAAGCTCCTGTGGTTTCTTGGGTTGCTGGGGTGATGAAACCACAAAAATGGGCCCTAAAAAAGCAAAAGCATCTCAAAAACAGCAACCAAAAACACCAAGTGTAAAAATAATATGAAAAAAATAATGGTTTGACTTGGGATTCCAGCTCCATTCTCCTGGGTGAAAGTCTTGTGTATAGCTAATGCCACCACTTCCCCTCTAAGCTCCTAATGCAGACAGGACTAGCATTACCTGGGGGACCTTAGCATTTATAAATAAAACATTTAAAAATTTCAGCATTTAGGGCGCAAATTCAGGAAATGACACAGCATGGAGACCCATTCACAGAGAGAACAAACTCAAATCCACGAGAAGAGCAACATCTCAAAGGAGGAAGGATTAGATAGATGGCAGCATGGCAGCAGGTGGTAAGGAACATTATGCCGTCTTTCAGTAGCCTATTAATGTCATGCACGAGGATAATGTCGGGAAATCTGAGTAAAACACAGACCTTGTTTATCGTGTGTGAGAGCACTGCAGGAAACACAGACGTGGGGGTGCGATTTCTAAATCACATTAGGTCCCCAGGTAATATGCCGACATTCGAATAGGATTTTTGTTGCTACTTTTAATGTGCAAAGCAAAAGAAACTCTCAGGTCACGTGACATGGAATGCAAATTAGTATAAAAGAATAGACAAAAAATAAATATTCAGGCAATCTGCAGCCTAATCCATTTTGTACTGTGGATGTAGCTCTGACACATTTCGGTGTGAGTCTGCACTGCTTTGTACCTTGACTCCTCTATTCAGGTTATATATCCTCTAATTTAGAGTTAAAAAAAAAAAATAGATGGAGCCGTTCTAAAAACTCACTTGTCTCCTCTTCCTTTAAAATTTTGAATAGCAGCACTTTTTGGTGGAACTTCTCATGGTCACAGAGCACTTCACAGCGAGGTCAGCTTAATTGGTTTATTGGGTTTTTTACAGCTGAATGCACACTAGAGTCTTGGCCCGAGAACAGTTTCTCCAAGAGGACTATAGAGTAATCCATCTAACCTGCTAAACAGCAGCGTGTTAACTGTGTCGTTATGAGTATTCTGATGTATAGCATGTAGCTAAAATCACAGTTTTGCCTATAGAGCTGCACGTGTGACACATTTTTTGCTTGATTCTGGGGGTTTTTGGTGTGTAATTTTTATAATTTCTAAATTAATAGTAGACAAACAGAAAAATCCAGCCCTTTATTAACAATATCCGGCCCCTGATGATTTGCACCATTTTTCACAAACCTACTGCAATGCAATTAAAAGACCTGTGCATATCTCAATGAACATGGCAGCACATATAATCAATGAAGTCTAATAGACATGGAGAGCTAATAATGCATTGTCCTACATACAGTAACATTATTTTCATTCATGCATAAATTAAACAGGTCCCTGTTTTTTGAGCGTCAACATTCTATCACATGTATTTTAAGCCTCATAGTGCAACATAAGACATACATTTGTGTGTATAAGTCCTTTTTGGGTGAATGAGTTTAACAGTAATATAACCTACGTTTGTAAATCTGATAACACTCACTAGCAAATGAGAAAATCCCATTCAGATACAGAAAGAAGCAAACATCCCCATGTTGACCATTTGATTGATGGCTGCCTCGGGGTTGCGGTGGTAGTTCTGATGCACTCGGGACTCCATTTTGGTGGGCATTTCTTGCACTTTTTCTTAAAAAAACAGTACAAAAATAGAGCTTTATGTCAACTTTATCAGTAGTGTTCAAGTAAAGAAAAATGTCTTCATGCCCGGAATGTAGACTAGTTCAGAAAAAAAGCAGGACAAAGGATCAGATACAATTGTTATCAACAGGTGTCCTAAAAGAATGTAAATGAGGCTTCCACACCCAAATGTATTCCAAGTTTGAATAAAGGTTGAATGAATAAATTAAGATGGAATAGTAGAAGAAGAAAGAAAAACTCTCATTACATACACCAATCAGGCATAACATTATGAGCATGTGCCTAATATTGTGTTGGTCCCCCCTATGGCGTCAAAAATGCTCTGAACCCTTGGGCATGGACAAGAGGACCTCTCAGGGTGTCCTATGGGGTCTGGCACCAGGACATTGGCAGTGGATCCTTTGGGTACTCTGGGTTGTGCAGTGGGGCCTCTGTCAATCAAACTTGTTCCACTGCATCCTGTTGATGCTTGATCAGAATGGGGTCTAGGAAGTTTGGAGGTCAAATCAACATCTTGGGCCATTGTCATGTTCCTCAACATGTTCCTGATTGTTTGATGTTTTTGCCATGTGGTGGGGTGCATTTTCCTGCGGGGGTAGGCCAGTGACATTTGGGATTTCAATTTGCATGAGGGAGTGTGCTTGTTCTAGGACAATGTTTATTTGGGTGTCTAAGTCTCATCAACATGGATGCCAAAATCCAAGGTTTTCCATCAGACCACCACATAGTACCAATATGATC
>OMNN01099641.1:10079-32720 GCA_900302755.1 Chromis chromis | reverse complement strand
GGCTGAAGATAATCAAATACACAATAATAATAATAATAATATTAATAATAATAAGTAGAACATCTACTGAAAATAAACATTTTTCACCTATTTTTGACAATTATTATTTTTTTATTTTTTTATCTGTCATTATATGCTCTTGGCAATATTCTCACTGTAAAATAAAATCTAAATATAATATAATCAGAAACATATGGACAATTGTTTATTTAATAATTATTGCAGTGTTTATCGGGAGCCTTGTTTTGAAAAGCAAAGAATCGGATCAAGGGGCCGCTAAATAATCCTGTCCAGCTTGACAACGGTTGCTAAAGAAGACAACGTGGCTGGCGGGGTCCCAATACGCTTCCAGGCAATATTCCATAGGTTAATTAACGACTGCTATATCATTAACTCTGCATAATTTAGGGTTTCTTTCTACCTTTTACATTCCCTGCGTCTATTCGGCTACAGTCAGGAAGCTCGGCAGTGGATTCCAAACCTCGTAATACGTGCTAAAAATGTCAAAGTATTAGAAATGTGTTACCGTTCTAGTCCGTCGCCATTTATATATGATTTTCACGTTAGCAAAAGCAAGAGGTGTAACCGCGGCGGTGCAGGGGCGGGCTGAGTCGCTACTAGCAATTTACAGGGCGTATAAGGAAGTTATTATCAACCAGCGAAGAACAACAGGCTCCTCGGCGGCACAGAGAGGATTTAGCGTTTTCAAAATGCCCGGAAAGAAAGTCTGCATCGTGGGATCTGGAAACTGGTAACTTTCCATTTGTGTTTTGGTGCTTCTTTTTTGTTCATTGTTGCACTGAACGCAGAATTGGTACGTTAGCACATATAAACCAGCTGTATTCATATTTTAATATACCCTGCTTTTATTTTACTTATCACATGAGAAAATGGAAGCTAAAACGTACAGCTGCTGTTGATGTGGGGTTTTTGTGTTTCTGGCAACAGCCTATTTTCTCAAAGCAACCTGAAGAACAAGCTACAACATGAAAAGGCTATTTCTCCTGCTTAGATTGGAATGGAAGTCTCCATTCTCAGTCTTCATGAGTCATGTTTAATCTCCTGTGTTACCAGGATATATTTCTATGGGATCTACTCTTAAGTGACATTTCCCCTGCAAATCCTCTGCAATAGGTTCAGTTTTCTTTACCGGGATGAGATTAAATGGTTTTCTGCATGATTCCTGAGCTTTAATGCAGCCCCGTTGAACTGATCCACATCCTTTCTCCCTCCAGGGGTTCCTCCATTGCCAAAATCGTCGGGCACAATGTCAAAGCATCCAACCGCTTCGACCCAATGGTCAACATGTGGGTGTACGAAGAAATGATCAATGGGAGGAAGCTAACGGAGATCATCAATACGGAGCATGAGAACGTCAAGTACCTGCCGGGCCACAAGCTGCCCAAGAACGTGGTAAGTGCTCAAATATAAGGCTGGGCTGGGCTTGTTTCCAAGTGTTATGCAATTCACTGCCACAATCTTGAAAAATCGTACAGTAAGACATTACATTGATAAGAAAGCTTCACTTTGACCCACATGTCTGGTGTGTCTTCTACTTTATCTGCCTTTGCTGTGTAACTGGATAAGAGCTGCCTTCAGTGTCTTATAAATTGTAAAAAGTCTGATTTACTTAACAATCCAGAGAAAAAGAATCATTACTGTGAGAGACAGTTTTATATTCTGTGAAAGTTATTACATTACACAGTACAACAGATACTAATTGATAACCGACTAATGCTACTCTCGAGCATTAAAAATCTCTATATTTATTCATTTATTTTGATTTATTTGTAATATACCAAGCATTTGTCTGTTTTTGTTGTTGTTGTTTACTGGTATGATTGTGATGTCCTTGTAGATTCGCACATGTAAGTTAGCTTTCAAGAAGTTGCAGTTGGATTTTAGTTTGTGTTTTCTAGTGATCTTAAGCTTTAAAGGGAAATCTTTGTTTTTAAACTGACTTTTCATATTAGAATATTGTAAGTCAGAGTTTCATTGGAAAGGGTTGATCTCCTTAGGGAAATTCCTTCTCTGCATTTGACCCATCCTATTCAAAGTTAACCTTAACTATACATGCTAGGAGCAGTGGGCTGCCACGGTGCAGCGCCTAGGGAGTAGTCAGGGGTTAAGGGCCTTGCTCAAGGGCCCACAGTGGTGGTGACTGGGACAAGCGGTCGCTCTCACTTTCCCACCTCAACCTCTTGCCAGTCCGGGGCTCGAAACTGGCGACCCACTGGTTACAAGTTCGCTTCACAAACCACTAGGCCACCACTGTTTACCAAGTTAGCAACTTACTCTGAAGATACTGCTCGACTCCATCTGCTCAGCTGTGATACGTACTCTGCTACATGTGCTGCAGATAGTTTGAACGTATTGGCAACAAGTCAGAGCTGCTCTGCTGGACCAATTATGTGACGGCAACATAATGATATTTCTGTGTATTGGTCAGGCTCTAATATTCAAACTGCAGACCGTATCGTGTTTTGCATATTGGCACTTTGATCTGATTCTGTATAAGGATTAACTTTGTTGTTAATTTGGGGCAGCTGTGGCTCGGGTGGTAGAGCGGGTTGTCGGTTCGATCCCCGGCCCCTCCACATGCCGAAGTGTCCTTGGGCAAGACACTGAACCCCAAGTTGCTCCCAATGGCAGGCAGGCACCTTGTATGGAAGTCTGTCGCCATTGGTGTGTGAATGTGTGTGTGAATGGGTGAATGCGAAACACATTGTAAAGCGCTTTGAGTACCACTAATGTAGAAAGGCGCTATATAAGTGCAGACCATTTACCATTTAATGCCTCACTAGGTGGCTGTTCCAGACATCACTGATGCCATGAAGGGAGCAAAGATCCTCATTTTTGTGATCCCACACCAGTTCATCAGCAAACTCTGCGATCAGATGAAGCCTCACATCACGGAGGGAACCATCGGGATATCGCTCATCAAAGTAAGATCCTGTGATAGTCCTTAATCTCAGATTTCATGACAGTGAAAAGAGGAAACTGTCAGCTGACTTTGCTTCATATTTTTTGTGCAGTCACAGCATCATGGGATGTTTTAGTTGGGCAATACAGTGAAAATGCAAACCGCCTGTCTAGACTAGAAGTCATGGGTTTAAATATAGCACAAAGACTTATTGATTATTGTCACTCAGGGCATCGATGAGGGACCAGAGGGACTGACGCTCATCTCAGACATCATCCGAGAGAAACTGGAGATTGAGGTCAGCGTCCTGATGGGAGCAAACATCGCCAGCGAGGTGGCGGATGAGAAGTTCTGCGAAACCACCATCGGTTCGACATGTTTTTTTTTAGCTTTAAAATACACACTTACTGGTGTTGCAGAGGATTACACGCATAAACTGTTACTCCCCTTTTTCAGGAGAGCTGAGTGATGTTCTTTAATAAACTGCTTTCAATACAGGAGCAAAAAATGAGGCAAATGGCCTCATCTTCAAAGAGCTGCTGCAGACGCCCAACTTTCGCATCAATGTCGTGCAGGAGAGTGATACAGTGGAGCTGTGTGGAGCCTTAAAGGTAAACAAAAGCACATATATTGAAGATTTAAGTACTTACTCTGCACTGATACAGATGTTCCCAGTGTTCAAATCTTCTCTTATTGTTTTCTATCCTTTTTGTTGACAGAATATTGTGGCAGTAGGCGCCGGGTTTTGCGACGGACTCGATTGCGGCGACAACACCAAAGCGGCGGTGATCAGGCTGGGTCTGATGGAAATGATCGCCTTTGCCAGGCTGTTCTGCAAAGGCCAAGTGGACTCCACCACGTTCCTGGAAAGCTGCGGCGTGGCCGACCTCATCACCACCTGCTACGGAGGACGAAACCGTAAAGTCGCGGAGGCCTTCGTCAGAACGTCCAAGGTGGGAAGAAATGAGATTACACAAGGTTTTGGAGAAGTTAACAAGGAAATGACAACCAACAGAAATAGAAGAGATATAGACATGTACATGGTAAAATGTTAAATGCTCTGGTGTACATAGAGATACTTCACACCTCCCTTTTTATGCTTCAGTCTGATGCTGTCCACACACAGAACTACGGTTTTCATATAACATATTTGACTGAAAAGGCAAGGTTTTGAATAATTTTGTTGTCAGAGTGCACCCCTTTCACATCAATACATGGGTAAATGAAGGTATACAGAACATGTTACTAAGCTTATGATTCTACTCCTCCTTCTCTAGTCCATCGCTGAGCTGGAGGCAGAAATGCTCAACGGCCAGAAGCTTCAGGGTCCACAGACCTCAGCAGAGGTCTACAAGATTCTCCAAAAGAAGGACATGGTCAACAAGTGAGTCCCCAGTTTTAACACAGTTGCTTTGGAATTTAGACTTTTTAGATTTTTCAACTCGCCATGCATCTTTGTTTTATCTGAACAAGTCTACAGTTACTCAGTATTTAGTAGGGCTGTTCCACTCTTTGAATATTCGGGTCCAATTAATGACGATTATCTGAATATTCGGCTCGCGCAGTAGCTGGCGCACTGGGGTAGTGAAGCGTGACATCGGCGTTGGTAGGTCTGCACACTAGAGCCTCGGCGGCACCCGGCGGGGGCGCGCACGACTATTCGAATATCAAAATTATTATCCGGATACCACCACAACGACCGAATATTCGGGACCAGCCCTAGTATTTAGTTATTGTATCAATTGTATTAATGGTTTAAACCAAGAACCACTAACATTCCAATACCCACTACAACCAAAAACAGCGTCAGCAACCGCCAAAGATGTAATTTCAGAAATAAACTGAGGCTACAACAAAATAATGAACACAAACAATTTAGATAATATAGAAAAACAATATGAAGTAAACAGAAACAGAGCACTCTGTATTATTTTATTATTGCTTTAGACTGTTTCTTAAGCCAACAATTGGAATCGATCAAATACGCCCAACATTTTAAGAGACAGATTGAGAGCAGATCCACCTAAGACCAAACTCTGCCACACCCACCTCTCCAGAGCACACTCTGAGATTTACTCTGTTTGACCCAGCTTCAGTTTTACCCTACTTATACAAAAGCAGTCACCACACCGGTTCTTCAACATCCAGTCAGCCACTCTGCCCCGCTTGTGCCAACTCAACATCCCTTCAAACCTGCGTGAAATATTTCTCTTGTCTCTCAGCCCCATCTGTTTATCTGAGGGCTGTATCACAAAGCCACTTTGACATAGTCAGGCTTTCTTTGTGTAAGTTGGCTTGACGAAAACTAAAGCCTCAATCAGAGTTAACAGACATCACAAAGGTGGTTATCAACTTTCCTTGTCAACTCAGACTTTCGGCTTCAAACTCTGTGCGAGTTCACACAAAAGAGGGCGTTTAACACGTCATGTGACTCATCTTCCTCACAAAATGAAATGATTGTGTGCAGCTGCTTCAGTCAACAGGTTGTTTTAACGGAGAACAATGAAGAATATAAAAATGTATGACGGTAAAAAAAAAAACGCTGCTACTGCAAATAATGCAAGACAGGAATCAAATAAAATAAAATAATAATAAAATATCTATACTATGTAGAGTTACCATTTCTTTCCAGTGCTGGTAACACCTGTGGGCACTTGTTACATGTTTTTGTATTATAGCTGTGTGATACTGCACAAACGAAATTGTTGAGTTCTTTCTCCTTCAGCCAGGGTTGTGCTGTTTCCATAAAGGTGCAGGACTTTATATTGCAGTAAAACATGAACCCACAGTAACAGAAAAGAAAAAAACTAAAATGGGTTGGGGTTCAGAGAATTAAGTCAAATCAAATCCCAGGTGATCCATGCATTTTTCTTTGTGCACTCGCAAACATTGGGAGGAAAACTGTGGAAAAAAATAGGTTACATTTTAGCATAACACAAGGATTTGATGACCAACAAAGCATCAAGTCATTACTTTATCAGTATTAATGATGCTTGTAATCATACGGAAAGTCCAATGTACACTGCCACAGTTGACATACACACTGCCTGATCAAACATTTATTACTGCAGGGGAGACAGACTGATTTTTAGTACAGCCTGCCATGGACGATTAATTATATTAAAGCCATAATCTTTTTACAATGGAACAACTTGCGCCTTGTTTGTTCTCGTTAATATGTGGAGCATGTAATTCCCAGCATTGGTCTGCCCACCTGCAGCCTGAGCAGAGGTCTAATTAGAAGTGAAAGCACCTGTGTGGGTGCACAGTGTGGTCAAAACACAATTTGTGCCACTGCAGAGTCACTTAATAAGTTGACCTTTCTGTCCTTGATCTGTGGACAGTTAATTTCCAGTGTCCTAAAAATAAACATCCTATAAAAAAAAATGAATCTATCTACCTTCTTTTTCCAGGTTTCCTTTGTTTGCAGCAGTCTACCAGATCTGCTTTGAGGGCAAAGAAGTGAAAGAGTTCATCACCTGTCTACAGAACCACCCAGAGCACATGTAAAGTGTACAAACACTGCTGCACCTTCAGTACCAATCTACTGCCACTAGAGGGTAAAAGAGATTCATCAGAGAGAAACGCACAACACAACAAAACCAACACAACCCAGGACACTTTTACTTAAGATTGTTTTGTATTCGTGACATTTCATAATGGAAACTGCACTCTATTGTCTAAGCTTTGAAAGCATTTTTACTAATTCTGCTTTTATTTTGTTAAATATTCGAGGCTCTTGGGATATTCTAAATATAAAATGACACTTAATAAGCTGTAAAACAAACCTTTCATATTGGTTACAGAGGTTGAAATATCTTTT
Source organism: Chromis chromis (assembly GCA_900302755.1). NCBI lineage: Eukaryota > Metazoa > Chordata > Actinopteri > Pomacentridae > Chromis > Chromis chromis. The sequence goes on along the minus strand of OMNN01099641.1, from coordinate 25,974 downwards.
AAAGTTGACCACTCCACTTGTATTCCTGCCAAAAGTGTCCTAATTGTCGTTGACCTGCATTTCACTATATGATGTGTGTTTGTTAATCTCAAAATTGCAACTAAAAATCTTGTTTTTTTATGTGGAGTTTTTTTTTTTTTCAATAAATCAATTCATTAGAAATGAAAAACTGCTTTTTTTTTCATGTCTGAGAAACTGAGAAACAAAATCAGTCAAGTAAGGTTTGACAAATTGGCATTTTGTAAATATGGACTTCAATATGTCGTCACAAGAGGGCACACCAATCCCATTGGAGTGTTTTTGGTCATGATGGATGGAGAATGAAGATGGCACATGAACAGTTACGAGACTTTTGCTGGTTCTGTTCTGTAACCCGTCTCACACCCATCTTGCACAGTTCACTGAAATGGGAACTGGCTCTGAGATGCTGATATTCACTCCTGTGTGATTGAGTTGTGTGTTAGATCCCACAGTCAGTGTGTGACGGCTGAAACCGATTCCCACGAGGGCCGCAGTAACTCGGTATGAGAAAGCGGATTAAAGAACAAACAGTGTCCTTGTCCCTCCATCTCAACCATGTTACAAGTCAGACTGATGGAACCTTTGATACTCTACCAAATGTCTGTCTCCATCTGTCTGCCATCACTGTTTTTTTGTCTGTATCTGTCTTTAGGTCTGAATCTTCTCACGGTTTTCTGTACTTGCAGCATCACTGTATATGTAAATGAAGAAGCCCAACAAATACAACTGAGGTCTTTAGCTAGCACCTCTTGAAGCCGTACTAACAGCTACATGTTAGCATTTAGCATTATTACAATGCCGGTGCTAACATGTTTACGTTGAGCATTTAAGTCATAGATAGCATGTAAAAGATGGACGTCGCTTCTGAGTCTGAAAAGTGAAGCAAATGCGTTTAACCTGCATTCCTTCCAATAGCCAGCAGGGGGCAACTCTTTCCGATTGTATAGAAGACTATGACAACATGATCCTACTTTTTGCCTGATTTATTCCCTCAGTAACATTTTTCCTAATGACTTAAAGGTTTCAATTGCAGGTTTCCAGTCTCCTTCAATACAGCATGATGGTAATTTTGTAAGTTATGGCCCCATGTAAAGCAAAATAGACGACAAAGCAGATTTAGATTGTGGCTATCTTGTGATTGACAGGTTACCACCATATGGACCTGAATAGTGGCCACGGGTTCTCGGTAAGATCCAACCTTCGCTCATCACGTCCAGTTTAAAAGAAAAGCAAGATGTTGACGGCCAAAGTGTCAAACTTCAAAAAGGTAGCACTGTGTTAGCACTACACTACACTACAAACTACAGGAGTTTTAAAATTCGAACTAATTTTGAAATCAGGTTGCATCATAACCAGCCCGATTTAAACTCGTGTTGGATAATATCGGGGCACTCGATCGTGAACCCCTCACATGCCCAGATAATCTGGGTCAATCATCTGATCAGGCCAAATTTCGCCGCTGATTGTCTGGAAGGGGGGAAACAGGGGTAAACTTGCCCGAAACTCCTGTAGTGTTGGACTGGCCTTATGGGAATGTCACTTTTGCAGGCATTTGGTTATCAAAAGAACTGAACAAGATCTTTTGAACTGAATGACAGTCTAATAGTGAAGACATTTAAAGTCAGTCGGACCCCTAAAAACTCATCTTTGTCGATCAAAATTACGTATTAGAAGTTGAAATGTAAGTATGCACTGTTACTTAACCCTTTGAGACCTGAGCCTCAAAATGTCCGCCTGGTCTTTTTTTTCCTATTTTGACTACAAAAGGGTCATTACGGTAATTTCGAATATCCGAATGAATTTAGTGTATCCGAATGAAATTACCGTAATGACACTATATTGGCTGTAATGCGCAACGACATTCGTATCCGAATTTAATTACCGTATCCAAATTAAATTACCGTAATGACACTATATTGTATATATATATAGCCGATATAGTGTCATTACGGTAATTTAATTCGGATACGGTAATTAAATTCGGATACGAACGTCGCTGATGACGCACTAGGACTTAAAGGGTTAACTCAAGAATGTGCAGATATATATATATATGTATATAACGTTTGAGACTGTCATTGGTACGCTGCATTTCCCAGGTGGAAATGCTCAGCTGTGGTGGTGCTTATTTTGCTCATAATGTGTCTTCCAATATATAAAAAAAAGACATCATAAGGGCACGCCAGCAAGATAAAAACCTCAATTTTCCTGGGAGGCAGTCCCAAGAAAAAACACAAATGTCCTCCTCATAGGGCCTCTGTCAAGTCAAGGCAGCACCAAAGCCTATTGGTGTATTCTTGGCATTATGCTTAACACAATTTACAGGTTTTGCACATCTCTATAAGTTTTGAGTCAAATGGCTTGGTCCTAAATCAGCTTTGATCTGCTTTCAACCATTCTAACATGCAAAACCTGCCCTCTCTTCAACTGTATCATCATCAACATCAAAAGGGTTCATTGGAAAAGCTCAGGCAGGGTTATAGAGGAGGCACAATGGGTCAGGAGGAGCTTCCACAGGTTCCCATGGGAGAGCAGGTGGATGTCCTGTGCGGTGAGATAGACAGCTCTTCTCATCCCCGAGCAGCAACTGTCATCGGCGTGTTTTTTTTTTTTTTGAGTGAACCCTGAGACCCTTGTGGTGGTTTGACACAAGCCCAGATTCTCTGTTTCAAAGCAAATCGCCCACCTTCAGATGAGACCCAAGCTTGAAAGAGGAGCTTAATCACCACGGTAACTTGTCTGTCGCACACACATGCACTGTCCTGAAAGTAAGAGGCCCATTGGACAGCGGAGGATAACCGCATAACAACATGGATTGAGGTCAGTGTTGTTTGTGATTTACATGTACTTTTCTGCCTCATAGCCTCGTATATGAGTTGTCTTTTAAGCTGCACCAAAAAAAATGTTAATCATGAAGTGGGCCACAGTGGAGAAGAACATCTGATCGTCACTAAATCGTACATATTTGGAGGCTGTTTTCACCTTGGTCCATCCATCCAGAAGACAGCTTCTGTCAAAAGTGAAGAAATGTAACTTTCAGCACCTCTAAATCTGGCTGATCAACACTCTCCATATATTTAGTTTTTCTTGTGTGGAAGGTGAAATGTAAAAACGGCAATTTGTGGTTCTAGTGGGAGTCGCTTGCTTAAGTTTAATTACAAAGGGGCGACTTTCAACGGGAGAAACAGTCATCGTAAAAGGCAGTGGAGCATCCAGAGGAAAGAGGAAAGAGATATTGCAATGTTTAAATTTTGGAGCAACACGTGTATTTAGCAAGAAAATAATCCGACTAAATGCAATACGATGATAAAGTTAGCAACTACTGAGAAAACATTTTGCAGCATACTCAATTCAGGAGGTGGTGGAGACCAAAACAGAGCTAAAAGGTGAGAGAATATGAGACTTATATTCATTAAGTGAGTAGAATTATGGAATGAATTTGCTCTATATTCCTTCGGTGTATAAAAGGCATAATATCATGGTTCAAATAGTGTTAAATTTCTATTTCTAAACCCTGCATGTAATCAACCATTAAGGTAAAAATGTTACTACAAATGTGTTCTGCTATAAGAAAAAGTGGCTAAACTGTGCTAATGTTCATTTAATCTCTATTACGGCTTTGTGTTTTCTGTGTGCTATCTACTCAAAAACATATTAAGACACTCTTCGGCACATTCCACACCGAGTACTGATCTGATTTATGAGGTGTAGCGAGAATGAGCTGTTACTCACAGTTGGCTTATCACACCTGTGTCTCCCATGGATGAATGTGGATCAAAACTTCTCCCCTGAGCACTCCGGAGCTTTAATTTTTTTTAAATATCTGGGCCACCCCAGGCCAGACCACATGGTTCACGCCTTTAGATTTATGGCACCCTTTGTGAAACCTCACACGTAGGCTAATAGATAACTCATAATATTACCTAAAGGCAAACAAACCTCGGCATAGTTTCTATTTTATATGTGAATGCGTGTTTGACACGGTGGAGTGAGAGCCTATCCGACATCCTAAGCTAATTACAGGCCACTGATCTCGTCAGCTGTCACCGCCACACTCTTTTTACATGTCAATGACAGCCAAATGGGACCTCATATCCTTCCTCCAGTTCATACAATGCTCTCATTGAAAACGTAAGCGGCGGAGAGCAAAGCAGAACAGAGAACGCGAAGGATGCCACTCCTCGTCCCAGCTGGCGCTCGCTCAGTGGCAAAGGGCGCCTAGTCTTGTCCGTGAAATAACAACCACTCCTACTCCTCTTCTCAAATCCTCCTCCTCATCCTTCACCTCTGCCCGGCCCGTCTTCATCATCGCCTCGGCCTAATCTGGGCACGTTCATGGGGACACGCACCCAGACTTCTCTTTTGTGTTTGCCAGCGCTCTGAAGAGGGGAACAGAGAAGGAGGAGGGTGTGTGAGGGGAAGGGGGGGGGGAGGTGAAGGCAGTGGTGCCGGTGGTTGCTTCGATTTGTCTTTTGCTTGTGCAGTCTGTGGGGGAAAGAGGAGGAGAACTTGGCACTAAGCCTGGCTGTGGCACTGCATACAAACACAGGGCGAAAAAACACAAGGCCTGTTTGTGTAGGTTTGCTTGACTCTCCCGTCCTCTTACCTCAGGGAGAGTGGAAAGAATTGCGCGAGACAGCCATAAGATACGGTTGGCCCCCCGCTCCCTCCCCGCCATCGATCCTTCAAGAGAGCCAGAGGATGGACGAGACGAATAAATGCAAGCCACGTCAGGAAATTACTGACCATAATTCAATGAGATTAATTCAATTCATACAGTAAAGACTTGGCAGGAGTCCCGGCCTTGTTTGCTGCCTCAAAAAGGCCCTTTGATTAAATATGAAATGCCATCAGGCTTTACATGAATCTACAAAAAGCATCAGGAGAGTAACCACAATTTATCACTACAGTCTGCCCAGACAAAGAGCTGACACAGTCAAAGCTGCATAACGTCTCTTCGTTTTCTTTTTTTCCTATTCTCCTTCAATCCCTGCTCATCTAAATCTCCTTAGCTTGATCTCCTGTGGACTTAGACTCGCTGACATCAGCGCAAGCGTAACAGCTCTGTCTGATTTGTGGAAGTTGAGATCTTTACCGTATGCACTGCGCTTGTCTCTCTCGGGTCCACGCTTACATGCACATGGAGATGCTTTCGAGGGCTAGTTGATGTGAAAGGGGACATTACCGGGTTCCCAGTGCAGCTGCAAATAACACTGAAGTGGCATACCGACGTGTCAGTGTAGCGTGGGCCATGAACAAAGCCAATTCCTGCTCCTCACAGCAAATGTTCACAGGGGAGACTTGAACCGGCCGCCTTCACCACTTAACCGGAATCAGATTCAACATGTTTTGCAGCATTTTGTAAATTGGGCCAATTTGCGATGAGTTCAATCATGCATGGTCTTATATTAGCAGATTTTCATCTCAAAAGCAAACATGAGAATTGCTATCTTCTGCCTTGCCGTGTTGGATATAGATGTCTGGGGACGTCTGGTGTTTCAATTACGGATGTCTGCGGTAGGATACATTCACTATGTCCCACTGATAGGGGACAGTCGGTGCAGGTACACCGAAGGAGCTGTAAGTATTGCAGCACGCCGCTGAGTTGACTGCTTTATGATCACTCTGGTCTTAACCGCAATTGCTGCTAGTGATCCAAAGGGAAGCATTGTGGTTGAATGAGAAAGCAGCCTAACATGTCCGGGAAAAGACAGGCAGATAATGAAATGGGTGTTTATTTCACTAAATCTGTCTTGCCGACATAATCACATCTGTTCTTTTAGTAGCTGTTTTGAGTGCGTCTAGATTCCCCAGTTTGTTTTGCTATATAAATAAAACTTTACAGTATCATACAAGACATCCTAGCCCAGGGTCTACTTGTGTTAAGAGGGTGTGAGTCCACTCAATAAATCCAGTAGTGAAGATTTAGTGGCTCGTGGATACTCTTTTTTTTAGCTTGTAGTTGTGTAACTTTGATAGCCCAACGTAGGTATAAGGTATAAGGTATTTTATAGTGCCAAATTCATTATATAATGTGAAAGCTGTAATTACCTTAAGGTTTAAAGGGATTAAAGACACCCACAGTCTCTACACAGAGGACATACTTGCATCTTTCTTTCAGTGGTCCCAAATCTAGCGTTTACCTAAGGACCATTTCTTTCTACACATCAGGAGCTTTATTACAAAAGACACCTAATTCAGATAAGCCCTTCCATATCCTTGAATCGAATTCAGACTATAATGTACTGATATCCCAGCTTCATGAACTTATTAATGACATTAATCCATCCTCTGTGGGAAAAAGAGCCTGATCTTGAAGTAGTTTTAACAGATGAAGTCTTACACTTGTACAAACATCATCTACTTCCACTAAAAAATGGCTTAATACAACTGAAAGCAGTGCACACAGATCATTTAACTAATGCTAGGGCTGGCAAAGATTTATCCCAACACTGAGCTGTCAAGCCCTCGATGTAGAGGCCAGCCAGCACATGCTGTGGCCGAATCTCTCCATCTTCTGGAAAAGTATTTTTAAAGCTTTCATTGAAATATTTGGAATCCAATTTGGACCCAGTCTGTGCCCTCTTTGGTTTAACATCAAGGGAATCTCGTAGAAAATAAAAACTGCGGCCATAGCTTTCACTACCATCCTGACAAGATGTTGGAACCTTTTGGAAGCAATGTGCTCCTCTATCATTTTCCCAACGGGTTAAAGATAGCGTGTCTTTCTTAAAGCGAGGCAAACCTAAATGCACCTTCAAAGGGTCAAACATTGTCAAATTATGGAGGCAGATTTTTAATAATCTTTGCAAGAACCACTTCATATGATATCAGATGTGCACACGGACAACTACGGATGCGTATTTCTTGCTATTCTACTGCTTTCTAGGCTGCTTTAAAGAAACCTTCCATGCGAAGTAGGTTGATGTTCTGCACATTTACTGACCGTTAGTGTGTAGTGCACAGCGTGGTCCACGGAGACTGTTGTAGACAAGGACAGATGATTAAATTTATGTCACATGAACCCTAGTATACTTCCAGACATATAAAGTATATTACTGGCTGTCCTACTGGTGTCCTTTCATAGCAGTAAAGCTTTGATTTTACTCCCTTGTGGTTGTAAACACAGATAACTGCGGACCCGGTTGATGTGTTATTGCTATGCTACTTTCTAGTCGAGTCCGCTCTGAGAATTCTGTTCCATGCATGTGCAGTAGGATGGCGCCTACATGTTCCACGCCTGCACACGACTACCGTTTTACAATAGACACAAATTTTGGGCTGCACACAGAGCCGACTTGAGGAGATGACGAAATTTATGCCACACATCCTCGCAGATGTGGAAACTATAACACCGGCCTAAGCATTCCACCCATCTGTCTCCCCTCCCTCACCTATGTGTATTTTACAGTCTGTTCTCCTATGTGTGAGTGGATGGGAGGATAGGATAGTATGGATGGAAATGGGGTTTTAAATTTGTTAACACTGGGAAACAAGTAGGTGTCGTTTTGTTACTCTTGTGGGATTTAAAACTCTGAAAATCAATCTCGTCTGTTGCTGGTAGTGTCTGACTGACTACAGTTAAAACAAACTGTGCATGCTGCATCTTCTGTAGTGTTTACTGCAGTCTGTAATGGCCACAGGTGCCTTGCCTTCAAAGAGAGGCACAAAACAGGATAATCAGCCAAATAGGGATAATGTTGCACACTTTTGGACAATCTTTCCTCAAAGGTTTTCTTGATGTTGCACTCATGATGAGCTAGAGAAAGAGAGGTCAAAGCTGGCTCGCTTTTCTCCATGCACATGGCTGAGGGCTGCATAAGTAGCTCCAAAGAAAAGCAGTTGGATATAAACAGGACATAAATATTGTCCTTAAAGAAGTGACAATTTCTTCCACGCAGCATGGGCATGGTTGCCTAGGAAAGGACTGGAACTTCCTTAAGTCATTGCATGCATACTAAACGCTTTGACCCGTTTCCTTGCGTCCTCTCATAGAATATATATGGCTTTCCTCTGCTCCTCACCAATCGTTTCCTTAGTGCTCCTGCAGAGCTCTGACCTGTGACATGAAAGAGTGGGTACCTCTTGCCTGCAATGGATCCGGATGTGCCGCAGGTCAAGACGTATGTTCTAGGATCATTAGCCATTACCTCCCTGCTGCACTCTCAGGGCACAAACACATGTGCACATCGATATATGTGCAGGCTTCTGAGCAAAATGGGACTCTGAAGTCAGATTGTTTTTGCACTGTAGCTGCGTGTAGGTAATACTTTGTGCAAATACACCATTAAACTGAGCAGATTTATGCCTGAAAACTGCCTTGACAGACTCCCGAGATGCCAAAATGATGACTTGTGCTCCTTGACAATAAAAAAAAACAAAAAAAGAGCTAAGGAGAATAGAAGTGTTTTTCTTTCCGTGCTTCAAGATAAGAGCATATCAGAGCGAGTGGAGGAGGAAGATATGGAAGACAGGATGTGATTTAGGAAGGAGAAAGGGGATTTAAACTATGTTCTTTGATAAGATGAGCACACAAAAGTGTGCACACAGAAGATGGTTGCATTACAGGTAATAAACTGTACCTGTCAGGTCTTCAGGTTTATTACCAACCAGTAAAAACGTCAAACCAAGACATTTACGGTGTCACCAAAAATAAAACCTGTAACTGTCTTTTGTTGTTGATTTATTCTTTTATGTTGCTTGAAAGTTGGTGAACCCTTTAGAAGTTTCTATATTTCTGAATAAATATGACATCATCAGTCCCAAAAGTAGATAAAGAGAACTCTGATTAAACAAATGAGGGAAAAATATTATCTTGGTCATTTTTTTTTTTTTGAAAGAAAGGGATCTAGTGTTCCATTTCTGTGAGTAGCTAAAGCATGTGAACCTTTGCTTTCAGCATCTGGTGTGAACCTCTTGTGCAGCAATAACTGCAACTAAATGTTTACAGTAACTGTTTATTAGTGGTGCATATTGACTTGAAAGGAATGTCAGTCCGTTCCTCTGCACAGAACAGCTTCAACTCTGGGATGTTAGCGGGCTTCCTCACATGAACTGCTCACTTCAGGTCATCCCACAATATTTCTGTTGGAATAAAGTCAGGACTTTGACTTGGCCTTTCCTAAACATTAACTTTCTTCTTATTTCACCATTCCTAAAACGTTCGTCGAACAACTTGTGTGCTAAAGGTCGTTGTCTCGATTTTCCTCTCAAGATTCAGTTCCAAAAATATGTCCTTACATTTTGCTTCGGAATTAGCTGGTACAATTCAGATGTCATTGTTCCCATAATGATCGCAGGTTATCGTGGCCCAGATGAAACAAAACAGGCCCAAATCATGATGCTACCACCATGTTTCACTGAGGAGATATGATTCTTATTCTGGGATGCAGTGTTTTTCTTTCTCCAAACATAATGCTTCACATTTAAACCAAAAGGTTCTATTTTGGTCTCATCCATCAACACAACAACAGTCTTCTGGCTTGTCCGCATGATCTTTAGCAAACTGCAAACAAGCACAGTGGAGAGCAGTGGCTTTGTCCTTGCAGCCCTGCTATGCGCACCATTGTTTTTCAGTGTTTCCTGACTAAAAGACTAATGAGCATTAACATAAGCTAATGTGAGACAGGCCTTTAGTTGCTTAGAAATGACCCTGGGTTTCTTTGTGACACTGCTGACAATTACACACTTTGCTCCAGGAGCTATCTTTGTTGGCTCATTCCCGAGGAGGGTAACAATGCTCTTCCTGGATTTGTAGACAATGTGTCTGACTGTGGATTGGTGGAGTCCAAGCTCTTTAGAGGTGGTTTTGCAACATTTTCCAGCCTTGTGAGCATCAACAGGCTTTTTGTTTTTCTTTGGAGGTCCTCAGAAATCTCCTTTGTTCATGCCGTGATACACTTTCACAAACCTAAGTTGTGGAGATCAGACTTTGATAGGTCACTGTTCTTTAACCCTCTGAGCCTCAACTTCTTATATATTGTTTGTGCTTCCATACTGTTTTCCTGTCTGCTCTGCGTAAACACAGCCTGCAGTTCAACCGAGTTCAGCTGAAAAGTTGCTACATTTTTGTCACATGACTGTTGATCAGGGCTGCACGGTGGCTCAGTGGTTAGCACCGTCGCCTCACAGCTAGAAGATCCCCGGTTCGCGTCCCGGTTAGGACGCCTGGGATCTTTCTGTGTGGAGTTTGCATGTTCTCCCTGTGCAGCGTGGGTTTTCACCGGGTACTCTGGCTTCCTCCCACAGTCCAAAAACATGCTGAGGTTAATTGACTATTCTAAATTGTCCGTAGGTGTGAATGTGAGTGTGCTTGGTTGTTTGTCCTGTGTGTGGCCCTGCGATGGACTGGCGACCTGTCCAGGGTGTCCCCTGCCTTCGCCCTAAGTCGGCTGGGATAGGCTCCAGCCCCCCCGCGACCCTGCAGAGAATTAAGCAGTGTATAGATAATGGATGGATGGATAATGCAGTCTGAACAATATTCAGTACTTATGGAGGAGACTCTGTATCCGCATTTAGTAGATAATGGTGCATCTTTAGAAGAGAGTAGAGGGCAGATGAGTAGATAAAGACGAAGAAGTGGGTTGTTAAATGTGAGAAAGGAGGTAAAGGAAAAGTGTTGGTTTACTCATTAGAGGTGATTTTGATTGCCCCCTGTATCTCAATCCCCGGTCAACCTTGAACTGAAATGCATTCCTTAATCCGCTCTGCCTCCGCTTCCTCTCAAGCAGAATATGTTCCTTTTTAAAGTGCAATATGATTGACTACTGAAGAAAGCAATGTGGTTTTCTAAAGAAAATGCATTAAATTTATTGTCTTATCACCTTGTTTTGATAGGGACCTTTCCAAAAAAGTAATTAGCTGTTCAAGGTCCTTGCTCCCTTTAAGGTCACTTTACAGCAAAACTTCTTATAATATTACCATTAGAGACAAATGTAGCATTTACTCAGTCCCTTTTATTTCCTCTCGTTTTATACAGTGAAATTAGTTATTTATTTTCTTATTCCCTTTTGTTTTTACTGAATGATCAATGACTGTATCTTTTCTTTAATGCTCTACAAAAATAGAATGTGTTTTTATTTGGATTTGTATGAAACCTAAATGCACCTGGATGTGTTGCAGTTGCTTTTTTCTTTACAGTGCTTCCACTGAGTCAGTATTCAGTGCACTAAGGCATTTAGGATCAAAAGTACAGTAACACTGCTACTTTAATCAATTGATAGGACATATGGTTGATGTCTCTGCTTGTTCCAGCACACTATTTATGACCCCAGACAATTAATTTTCAGGTGGTGGCACTGAGAGAGAAACGCCTCTCCTTGAGGTGCATTGGTAATTTAAGTAATTTAACTGCATTTTAACTACGATACTCTTAGAGAGTGATACTCCTTTAACAAGTAAGGTATTTGTTCCAAGAAATAAACTCTAATGTATTTATGTTACATGACAAGAGATGTTGACTGGATGGGTATGTTTTCCTGTACTGATTAAAATGGTTGTTAGCCCGGATATGGTTGTGCACTAATGCCATGTATATCCACCATCAATAAACTTCTATGAAGACAGCTGTGATCCACTTGTGAGTATCTGGTGAAGCAGTAGCAGTGCTGTGCAGTACAAAGTAAAACAGACATCATAACTTTGTTTTGGATATAAATATATTTGGAATACATGTACCATGTTTTATACAATAATAGTTGTTTTATGTGCTTAAAAAATATAGACATTTAATAGAACATGTAATATATGGGACCTAAAAAGAATAGAAATAGAAATAGCTGCAGCACTGAACGTGGTAGCTGGAACTAGGAGCAGACTGCATGCGTGTGCATTTCTTGTGCAGAAACCAACTAATGGCGTATTTTAAAGTGATCGTTCTGACCTCTCATGCTGCAGTACATTCTTGAGATATTTTTTTAAGTGGCAGTTACCATTAATCCAAGCAACAACCCAATGTGACAAGCTTCTTAGATGTATTCCCAAGAATAATGTGTATGTGCTGAACTCAGCCATCTGTGGCAGAATGTGCTTTTAATATATCAATCATTATTCAATGATTAAGCAACACAATGTCATCTAAGACAAACCTGACTTGACACACAGCCTAAAACAACTCCCCCTTACGGGAAACAAAAAAAAAAAAAAAGGAGCTTAAGATAAGACATAACAGGGTTAGTCATTCGAATCCGAAGTGAAAGCAAAACTGTATTTAAGCACCTTAATGTTTCCTGGTCAGGCTTCAGCACTTATTGCAAAGTGCAAGTAAATGTCATAGCATATTCTTTACAATCTAATTGCATAAAAAAATATGTGATTAGCTGCACATCTGCAACTTTAAATTAATCTTACAAAATACTTTTTTTTTAACACACCTTCAACCATGTAAGAGCTTCATTGTGCTGTGCTTCATGCACATTATACAGAGTCCATGAGACACTCGTGAATTCTCCATGGTAGCAAGTGGTATGTGTAGTACACTGCTGGTCTGAAGCACAGTGTGGCAGACTCCAGTATGTTGGATGGGCTTGGAAGTTTCTTTTCCACTTGATTTAATAGCTTGTTTTTGTGTAGCTTGGGAACTTATCTTAAGATTCAGTAGTCATATAACACAAGCTGCAAGAGAGATATACTGGTACTTAACAGGAAAGCTTAAATGAAGTGAAAGCTTCTTCTTGCATAATCCCATGAAGGACTGTGTAGTAGTGAGGAACTAGCAGCATGTGCAAGTTTTTTGCTTCACACTGTGCTTGAGTTGGGTCTCACGTATCTGCTGATCGAGCACTGAGAATCTGATAGCATTCAGTCATGTTAGACAGCATTTCCTTGGATCTGCAAAGTTTTCTATTCTCCCTCTCGATTCTTCTCTGCTCGTTCCTTGGTCCTGTTGGTGTCTTCTTCTAGTCAATAAAAGTCAACATGTGCTTGTTAGTTTTAAATCATATGACTTGACATGTACATAGACACACAACCATCAGTCAGATATCAGCTGGGTAATGATAAATCTGAGGTTTTCAAAGTGAGAGGTCGGCCTTTTCAGTGGTGTCCAAGCAGTTTCAGGGGAGGCTCAGTGAATGGAAGTGAAAAAAAACCTACATTAGTTATCAAGAGAACATTACATCCTATAGCTTACATTCTGTATACCCAAAATGCATATAGTGTTTGTGTCTTGCACCGTCCCTTTACGCTTTATGTGGTATCCTTCCAGATTGGTGTATATCATTTGATTGATGAAGTGCCTTTTTTATGTACTTAGTACAGTTTAAAGTTATAACAAAATTTGAGGCTATCTTGGCTCAGTTATTGACTTTCTATGCCCAATAGACAGCCCAGTAAACTAAGGAGAGAGGTGGGGTGCACTTTTTTCTGAGTGGAGGCCTACATTCAGACTTTGAAAACCCCTGTGACAATTAGTAAGTGCTTTTTAGCAGTGCACGGTGTCCCAGCAACATACACATTACTGATACATATTTATCCTTTCAAATAGTAAACTGAAACAAGCCTCATTTCAATGTCGATCGTAAAACAAATCAAAGTCTGATTTCTGACAACCCTGACTGCAGTCACAGAATACCACTTTACTTCTAACATGTATGGGGTTTGATCAAAGTACAGTACACATTTGCTTGATCAAGGAGTGGCCTTAACAAAGTTCATAACCCAGTCATGTTACTCATTTTCCAGCTAATTAGCTCTGGCTCTTGAACTGGTTCCATTTAGAATTCTTGGAACTAATGAACTAGCCCTTGTTCAATTCAGTTTTGAGTGAAACCACTGTAGTCAGTAAACTGTCAATAAACAGAAGTGACATGACATTGATTACCTGCAAGCTTTTGTTCTGTTATAATATATGTGTTTTATCCAAAAACCAAGACTGGACCAACTATTAATGATAACGCTGCCTTTTCCATCCTTTCTTTCCAACCTGTAGAATATGACTTGCCCACTGATGCCATTTTTAAGGTCAAGTAAAACCTGACATTTTGTGGTTCCAGCTGAGAACCTACTTTTCAGGTTCCAAACTAATGTATATTTGGTCACAATTAGGCAAGTGAACCAGAGCACAACCTGTTCCATGTTGGTGAAAAAGGGATCAATGTGAGCCTGTGTTTTAAACCTGTGCTGTTCTGCTCAGGCCTGAGGCTCTAAAGAGGCTGTGGTTTTCTCTGCTGTGTGACTCAGACTTCAGCAATGAGCCTGAATCATCAAATCTGATCCTGAATCTAGGCTGTCAAAAATGATGTCTCGGTGAACAGCTAATCCAGGGGAGGAGAAGGTGTGCTTACTATTCAGTGTGACGAGAAAAGATGCTGGAAAATCTCAAACTGCAAATGCAACCAGAGTGACCAACAAGTGCCCAAATCACTACGCTGATTTCTAGTCACTACTTCTCTCTCAATATTACCTACTGCAAATACATTTTCTACTGTAGTCTGCCTCAGTCTGAGACAAAAAGACTTATGTCTGGATACACTCTCCTAGCAGACCAGCTGTGTAACCAATCAGTGAGTCACCCACTGGCTGGCACAGGGAAACATAATAGCCTGCCAACATTCCACTGTCTTTGACAATTAATATGTCACATCTGCAGAGAAACCGAAAGAATGGGTTTCTTAAGTTGGTCGTCTTGTTTCTGCCCCTGCCAATGCTTTATCATAAAAACATAAAACAAATATTAATGGGATAGGTGATATTTTTTGGCATCACTGGGCGAAGGTTCCATACTAAACTTGTTTTCAGATTATCAAAAATCTAGTTCCTGACAGGAGATTTTAGCCAATCGCAGGCAGTCACTCAGATCAGGTAAGATAGTATAAGTAGCAACAAAGTCCATGGTGAAAGCACATAGTGGTGCAAAGGAGCAGGGTTTGAATCCTGGCTGAAGCTGTAAAAGGATGTTGACTTTTGGCTTGACTATCTTTGTGCATTTTTTTTGGTTTTGCGTTCTGCAGTACATATACATTCAACCAGTTAATATGCTAAGAACTTACCAGTTTACAACTGCAACGTATTGAGGACAGAACCATCGTGGTCAGTCTCTCTGTGTGGGCGAGTCCTAAATTCTGCATTTTGCAGGTTAGTGTGTACAAGGTGCTCACAAGATTCTGTGGAATAGAGGTATGTAAATCCTTTGCAGCATTTCAGTAATATGTATAACCTCAGTGACCACAAAAGCAGATCCGTGTTCAGATGCACAGTTGAACACCTGGGTCCTGCTTTGCATCATGATGGTGATGCAACAGATGACTATGTGGAAAGCAGCTCGTTGCACAGACGACCCACAGTTTATGAGTGGATGTACAATACCTTGCTAGCGATTTCATCAAATCCCATGTAAAGGTGTGAAGATATCGTATTTTGTGGTGGTCTGAACTCCCTGATATTTACTCAACTATGACAATGTTGTTGGAACAGCCCATCCCTTAAGCCCCTTAGAGTTCCTTTAAGTCGACCATTTGTAAAGAAGTTGCTGTTGCCATGTATGTAGATGCCAGAAAAAAAAAAAGCAGGGACAGGATCTCTGCTTTTATGGTCACAGTGTATATTTTTGATAATATTTAAAAATCACAAATACAAATAGTACATTATTCACTGAGCAAATACAAAATGAAAGACATATTCATCCAAATGTACCATCATTGAGCATTTTATTTGACAACCACAAGCCAGTTATTACTCACCACGTTTTCTGACGTGCAGTTTGGAGGCTTTTCCTTTAGATATGGGCAGCTTGCGTTTTGCAGTGAGGTTGTGATATTTTTTCTCTAGATTGAATGAGAACAAGGCGGTCAATATTAATGAGAATATGTCTGACAGAAACATTTGAAACTTTGTTTTTTTGTGTGTGTGTGTGTGTGTGGGGGGGGGGGGGGCGGGC
>OMNN01099641.1:0-10059 GCA_900302755.1 Chromis chromis | reverse complement strand
GTCAGCTGTCATCAGTACAGACAAAAGAGAAAAAAAGTCTTCAATGCTCATCAGTCTTCCCGCTGAGACTGCCAAGCAGGTACAGACAAAAGCAAGAGTGTATTTATTCAGTCTACATGTTACCACAGTAATATCTGAAGCAGCTAAACCTGTAGGCACAGTATATGATAGCCAGTCTCCAAAGACTTCTGAAACAACAGTTTCTGAAACAACAGGAAATGTGAAGTGGCAGCTGTGGCTTTTCCAAAGAATTAAATCTGAAACTGCCAGTAAGTGTGTCTCTTTCTGACTTTATGTAATTATGCCAAATGCAACAGCCAGACTTCCATGGTTTTAACAGACAACAACACATCACCCCAGTCCGGGGTTTTCTCCACTGGCTCACTGAGTTTTATTAGGTAATTATTTTGCCTAATGTTACCATTAGCTTTGATTTCTATGTGGAAATTATAAGACTGAGGGCGATTTGAAACCAATAAGGAAGAACTGTGCACGTTGCTGTGTTTTCATGTCACCTGTTTTGCTTCAGTGCAGCCTTTGCTCAGCTGGTGTTTACATCGGTTTGCTTCTCTCCTGCTCCCTGTGCTCACATATACTATTTTTTTTTAATCTCATTTACATATTTTCTGTTTCTATTGTCGGACAACGGAGTGACACAGCCCATTAAGACTACATGTTAACCAGCAGCCACTTCAGAGCCATTTTCAAGCAGCGGCTCTACACTCCGAAACTACTGACATCTGACAAACTCACCACACACATGAGTTAAAAACAATGGCTGTCCTGAGGATTTGGCTTTATTTCAGTGTCAAATGATCCCTCATGGAGTTAGGAGCAACAGGAAGTCCTTGTCTCACACTCTTGTTCACATCTGTCGCAGCTGCTGTGTGGTCGGGAACAGCCCCAGCTCTGCTGCATTTAAAGCCACAAACACTCAAACAGCCTGTTTTAGAACAAACCAGGAGTAATACAGCCATGGTCAAGTAAACCCACTTGGCAGTTTTGTGAATTTTCATTAACTTGCTGAAAAGGGGCACACTATGAGACCTTTCAAGTGTGTCTGTGTCTGGCACCAAGCTCCAAAACAGAAATGTTGTATCCATAGGTGCCAATTTGCTGCTGTTCTTTTTCCATTACTGCCCCTCAGCTGCATTACAACATAATCCTCATAGAATCAGGGCCTCCTTTTAAATCACTTCTTAAACCTCATTGTCATACACTTGCTTTCATGTGACGTTGTTTTTTCATTGCTTTTATTCTTCTGTTTGTATTTATTTCTATGGATATTTTGCATTTTTCTTTTTTTGCATCGTTTCTTTTCTTGTTTTAACTTGCTCCTGCTTTTGTCTGGCCATACTGTTTGCCCCCCCTGGTGTCATATTGCCCTCTGAGAATTTTGCCTCGGTTTCAGCTGTCGAAGTACTTCGTAACTCAGTTTTTAAAAGGTGCAGTAAAAAACAAAGTCATTACTGTTGTTATAATGCCAACCAGCTTGTTTCCTTTGTTTTGCTTTAGTTTCCTTGTACAACTGGCTACACATTCCATAATGGGGAATTCAGATACTACAAGAAAAAATAAAGAAAGAGGGGAAAGTCCAACTTGAAATGCTTAACATCTAACACCTAATATTAGGTTGCAGCTGCTTTTGCACGATTCACATCTCCAGTGTCACTTTTGCTCTAACTTGTTTGCTTTCCTTTACAGTATTTCTATCTCCTCCTTGGTGAATAGACTTCCTATGAAAATAACAGATCCTGTGCTCAACAACTGGGACGCACCCATTCTGTATTAGATGGAAGGGATCCCTTGAGCAGTAAAGCTTGCTTATTCCTTCTGTTGACCTTTTCTGCAGAATGTTGACATAAATATATAAAGAATTTGTGTCTTACTTACTGTGTTGTCCAGATCAACTTGGACGATTTGCATGTAATCGTCCCGTATTTCTTTAGCAGGCCTTTTGCTGTCGCAGGACAGAGATGGAGGTAGAAGCAGAAGAGCAAGGAGACTGATGCAAAGAAGAGGCTGAGAGGTAAAGGAGACAGTGTGAGGGACACAGGAGAGGAGGGAGAGTGGTCAGCCAAATAATTCAAGACATGCCATGCACTCTATACAAAAAATACAAGGCACTGATGCCTTCTCCATCTATGGAATGCAAAAATAGATTTACAAAACAAGCTGGAATGTCTGCACACCATGACTTGGGCCTTGTGCACACTAGTCTGGATATTTGACTCCACCTTAGGCTTGGTCATTTCAACTGAGACTTTTCAATCTCCTTCTGAAGTGCAGATTTTATAAAAACTGTGGTTACTGTACGTCGACGTGTACAATACAAAGATTATATAAAGTTTACATCTACAGTTTGCGCATGCTCATTGTGCTTTGTGTAATGAGCATGTGCCAGAAACAACAATGGCGGATATGTAAACTGGTTTCATAGCTTTATAAAGTTTTTCCTGTTTTTTTTCCTCTTTAAACTTTATGTAAATGATTTGCAGGAATGTCAAAGGACTCCTGGGTATCACATATGCATCTTGCTCTGAGAAACTGGGTGTAGGGGCAGGTGTTTGATATGAAAAGCAGAAAATGATTTCTGTCAGTGATAATGCAACTGATCCCAGATGTGCCAGCCTCCATCCCATAATATGTCGTATCCAAGGAGATGCCGAAGAAATCTTGAGGAATGAATTCAAAGTTTTCCTTCCACCAAATGGATTAACCCATTAAAGACAGTCATTGGGCCCATTGTATATGTCCAGAATAGGTGCCTAAAGTCTAAATAGAATTTCCAAACCTTAAATAGCATATTGACACTTTATGTCTGGCACTTTTCAAGGAAGGAGGAACCCCTATGTACACTTTAAATAGAGCATTGTTCCTGTGCTCCACATCCACACATGATCAAACAAGTCTCTACACTATTCTCTTTGCATAACAACCCAAAAAATTAACATATTTTCCATTTGATCTTCAGTGGCCTACAGTCCAAATATCACCACGGAGCAATATTTTCATGCTCTAATAAAAACTTTCCCAGAGGCACAACGATAATCACTAGGAATGCTGCAATGTCACATGTAAATCCAGTGTATGTCAGTACTTTGACTGAAATGCACTTCTGAGCCACTGTGCTTGTGCTTCTCATTCAGTTCCACCGCAGACTTCACTACATTTCAAGAGGGCGCAACATTCACTCCACTACATTTTATTTTTAAAGTAAAAACACACGCATGATTATAGGTTAGTGTATCAGACAATGGAAATGGACACACCTCCACCGACCACAGGGTTAAAAATGGTGCTTACACATCAGCAAACAATCTACAAACTAAAAGGGACTAAAGTAGGTCATAAGCTCCTTCTTTTTTTAAATCCACCTGTCCTATTAGACCGTGTTGAATGCCAGCCCTGCAGTGAAGTGCTTTTTTGTGTTACATTTTATTCATTTGTGTTGCTTCTGTTAACAAAATGATCACCTGGAAATCTGTCAGGACGTAAACTTGAATCCGAAACAGAACCTCCGCCGATTCCTGTAAAAACAATTCCCGTAAATCCCAAATTGTATTTCACTTTCCTTATGACTGGGAAGTTATTCACACGGAATTCCCCCTCGCCTGGAAAGCCCTTTAAGTCTCTCAACATACAGTCAGTAAGCCAGTCGCTCGGCAGAGAAGGCGCGGAGACGGATGCGCACGTACTAGGCTCCGGGTAAGTTTTCGACTGCACTCCACGCCGCTTTTTACGCACTTCACGCTTTGCACGTTTTTGTTTTTATCCCGGCAGCAACCCCCGACCCGACTTTTGATCGGTTTTGGTGGTTTAAGTGCGATTTAAAGTCAGTGCGTCACCCGCTTTAGGCCACTTTACGCGCGATGATGTGCGCTTTTTTATTATTATTATTATTTACTCACCATTGGTCATTCCTCGTTCATGTTCACCGCTGGAAACGGACACCATGGAGTGCGCCTTCAACTTTCTTTTTCAGATGCTCAGTTTGTGTGTGTGGGAAAGAACAGTCCTTACTACACTTCTGGCGGCTTTGATTCCAGCAATCCTTTTCCCACGTCCTGTCGTTACGCAGCTTTGCAACCACGGCATGTGACCTGACTTCCGTCCTCACGTCGTGCAAAGTGAAACCTTACTGAAGTTGAGGTTTGACCTTCCACTCGTGGAGAGCAGGTTGTTTCACATGGCAATCCTGCTGCAGGACATACCGCTCTAGGCTGATGGGCTGCGCGTTAAATTTGAGCAAATCCCTTCCCCTAAACGCTGCTGGTTCAACCCAAACAGGCAGTGCAGGCAGTAATCCAATGCCTCGTTCCTTCCCTGAGAGTAGAATATCATGTCAGTCATCCCCCTTCTCCACCCAGAGTTCACATCTGGTGCTGAAGACTGTGGTCAGTTCATCTTTCAGACCTTTCCCCCTTCATCCATCCATCCATTCATTCATTCATTCATTCATTCATTCATACACTGTGCTATATCTCAAGCTGCTGCTGATCTCAATGAGTCAGTGGACAGGAATTTAGTGCACTGATTAAGTTATGAATATTGGCTGCAAGACCACACACGATTTGTCACAGTAACAGCATTGTATGAGGAGCAGTCCTGTCGTCCAGCACTGTGACATTGTAAGAAATGTCTGATCTTTATGCTTTTCATTGTGCTTTCTCATAATTCCTATGGAGGTGAAGCAAACGTGCATTTACATCATGAAGCATGAGGACGTACTCTACAATATGTGTAAATGGATCCACGACAGAATTACAGAGGCAAAGTTTCTTTAGATAACTTATGTAAACCTTGAGGTGCACTCTCCAAAGGCCACTCACATGCAGTCTTTTATTTGTCCTTTGGAGCAATTACAGGTTTGTTATCTGCCAAAGCTAAAGTAATAAATGCCAATGGTGAATGTCTGTTGTAAGTCCATACAAGACACTAGGCATAGGCTACTGGTGTCATTAGGATTTAGGAGCAAGTGCACCTGTGCACTCAGCGAAACAGGACAGCAGTTGATCAAGCAGGGCTCAGTTCATGAGTGCATCACTATCTGCAGAGAAAAATGATTCTAAGGGTTTCAAAGAGGACAGACAGAAGAGGGCTGTCCATGTGGTCTGCATTGTAATTATCCATGTTTGAGTGCAGGTCATGAGTTATTTGATCATTGCTGAACTTCATCAGGACTAGAGCCAGTGACCAGTGGACCGTCAATAACGTCTCAAATTAGTCATTGTAATAACAGGCTACAGGGCGTTGGTCCAAAGATATCACAGTAAAACGATCCAACTTTCTGAAGATTACGTTGTGAGATAAGACATTTTCTAACACACTGGCTTTTATGAATTGTGAGTGCATGTCATATGTACGATATAGAGGTTAGTGACTGTGACAAAGGTCTGTTTATTTTCCAGTAAGAGCAAACTGGCTTTAATTGTTATATGAGCAAAGTGTAACATCTTTAAGTTCTGATTCTTAAATTCTGATGATTCTATGTCTGTCTGTTTTATTGTATTATTATTATTACTACATTGTACATAAGCTTAACATTGCAGAAGACTAAAAAGTAAGTTAATAATAATAATACTATAGCACTTTTCTTAACAGTGTTACAAAGTGCTTCACAAAAAATATAATAAAATAAAAACAAACAAGACTGGGCAGATAAGATGAGAATATGGCAGATGTAAGTAAAATCAGTCGAATGAATTAGATTGAATAAATACTAATAAAACAGTATAAATAAAAGCAAATGTCATATGGTTCCAAAAGCTTTCTCAAAAAAGAAGCCAAAGACTTAGTACACAGAGAGTCCCATAGTGCGGAAACCTGGTGACCTGGGAATAACCACGAGGGCTGCGTCTGAGAGGGTTCATACCGGATCAATAAATCAGCTATTTATTTTGGAGTGAAGCCAGTTAAGGCCTTTAAATCCAAAATCTGGATTGGACACGATTGGTGGTTCACTCCTACCGATGCAGATAAAATGCTAAGCTTTGCAGTAGGTTTCTCTGTCTCAAATCCCAACCTTACAGCTCATTTAAATTCACTCATTTGGATTCACCACAGCAATACAGTTTTAACAAAGGACTAATTTAAACTTACAGGGACATAGTGTTCTGTTTCCTTGTTTGTTTGCAATCAGATATAAGATGTTTGCCTTTTTAATGATGTACCCAGATTAAAGGTTGTCCATGTAATCTGCCAGTTTCGAAATCACACATGTTCCTAATAGCTGCTGTACAAACAAATTAATTTATATAGCAAACCATGATAAAACTCTTCACGGTGTAGTAGAGAAGTGCAGTCTATTGCTCTGTTTTTGCAGCACTGATTTTTACAGAAAGCTAATGTCTTTTGGGACGTTGGAAGATGCGTGCAGCGATACCGAAAAATGCACTTGCAAAGTATCGCTTTGTGTCTGTGGTTTGTTGCTGTTGCTGTATTTGGTGGAAGTGATGCCGCCCATTAGCAGATCAGCATTTTTTATCAGCTTCTAATGGAGTTCTGCTGGCTTTTTAATAAACAAAAGTATTAAAGTGTGTGTGTGTGTGTTGCACTGTTGGACTTCCCAGTAATTAAACACATCCATCAGATTATGACAGTATTGCCAGGAAGTGTTGCATCGCAGGACTCAAAACGTGAACCAAGACAGCAATCAAACACACTGATGATGTTCCACAGCAAGATTCATCTTGTTTCCTGGTGCGTTGTGATTCACTTACAAACTATGTGTGCGATGTAGTGACACACAGAACATTAAAGGTGTGTAAACTGTTACATTTCTTTCCCCTTTGTTTCTTCTTTTGTCACAATTGGTGTGCTGATGCAAAAATACCCCCTGGTTCATTTTTTTTTATTACTATTACTAGTTATTGCTTTCTGTGAATCCGTCTGCAGTGTTGAGATCAAACACTGTGCAGGTGTACGAAGCACCGCAAATGATTATTAATGTTTGGCGTGGCCACTGTGACATTCTAGACGTGTGAGGTTTGCTTTTGTGCTGAGAGGAATGTTGTCAAGCGTTTCTTCATTGTCCTTCATGCTGTATTGTACACGTGCACGTTTCTGCACATCAGACCGACTGTAATATTTGTGCTTACTGGAAGTGACATAACAAGCGTGTAAATTGAAATCTGCTTCTCTAAACTGGCCAACTATGTGGATTTAAGAATAATAAAAGAAATGAACCAACAGCAATAGAGAAAAATAAGAAAGGACTGTGTTCTACACCCTTATTTGTCACTTTAAGCAGAGTGATCGTGCTGGAAAATGTTATTCTAAAAGTTGGACCTGGTGTTGTGGCTCCTAAAACCAGATGAAAAGATGCCAGTGCCGTGCTGCATGTTGATGACAGCATTTGATGTCAAACTAGTTTTCCACTGTTGTCAGGGAGGTTTCTGTGGGAATGAAGGCTTTAGCACAGATAAACAGTCACTTGTTTAAAAGAGCTGGTTAGAGGCCAGATGCATGCAGCCATCCATTTGTCAGCTTGTCTGTTTGTTAGTTCATCTTGGTTTGTGTTGTAATTTTCTGTATTAAAGTGTCCACACCAGTGTTTCGACTTGGTTTGCCATGATATGTGTGTTTTGTTCTACTAACCATTCAGTCACTGGTTTTTCTTCAAGTCATTGCAGTATAAACTTGCATGAGATAGCTCATACATCACAGCGGCCACTCTGTCACATTTGTTTTTCAATCGATCAATCAAGCTGGATTTATATAACACCTTTCATGCTGGTTAGCGCAGTTCAAAGTGCTTCACAGCTGACTGATCAGCGGATGATAAGACGGAACAAGCGTAGAGCGTAATGGAGTGAAGGAAAAGTAGATTTAAAAAAAAAGAAAAAGCAGATTAAAAGACAAAACACAAAATAAAAAAAGATCGATTAAGGAAAATGGATAAAATAGATTAAAAAGGTGAAACACACAAATAAAAAAGAAATAATAAAAGATAAATAAGCTAGATAAAATCAATTAAAAATGCACTGAAAAACTAGGTTTAAAAACTGGTTGAAATATAGCGAAAAATCAAACATACAATTAAATAAAACTAGATAAAATAGATTTAAAAACAGAAGACAAAACAGAAATAAAGTATAATATATACCAGGTAAATAAAATATAAACAACACAGAAAGGAAATAATAAACTACATTGAAATAGCTACTTAAATAGATTAGAAAGACAAAATCAGAAAAACAAAATAAACTAGAATACATTTTAACCACATGAAAACAGTGAAATAAATGAATAAAGTAAAGTCAGTTCTGTCTATGAAAGGAAGAGTTGGGTTTTAAGGTTATACTTGAAGATTTTAACACTTGAATTGCTCTTAGGTCTTCAGGCCGACTGTTCCAGAGCATAGAAGCTAAAAGCTGCCCCACTGAAGATTTTACTTTTGCACTGTTGAACACTGACAGACTCGTGCCAGAGGACCTGTGGGGCCTCACTTGTTCATACACTGTAGGCGTGTGAGACATATATGCCAGTGCAAGACCATGAGGAGCTTTAAAAGCAAGTAAAAGAATATTAAAATCAATACTGGCAGAAACTGGCAGGCAACCAATGTGAGGGCTTTCAAACAGGTGTAATGTTTCCTCTCCCTCTGGTCCTGGTGAACACTTGGGCAACAGAGTTCTGAATCAGCAGGAGATGATTTCTAGCATTTTGTCGTTCGACCAGATGGTAGAGTGTTACTGTAGTCCAAGCTGCTCGATATAAACACATGCATCAGTGTCTCTGTGTCAGTCAGTGAGAGAAAAGGTTAAGATGTGATGATGTTTTTGAGGTGATAAAAGGCAGATTCTGGGATGAAACCATTATGAGCCTCAAACTACACCAATATTTTTTTGCTCATTAGCTGCAATTTGGCAGTTCATTTTGCAACCAGAATCTCTCTCTGCTCTTTAGAACCTATGACTTTTGTCCCCCTTTATTCACAAGCATGGGCATTTTGACTCGGTGTCAGTTACGAGTAGATACAGCACAAAATGCAGCAAGTAAAGATTAAAGCAAGTAAAGATTAATTATCCATCTTCAAGTAAAGTAATATTGGAATTTATTTTCAAAGTTGTGGATTATTTCCAGTAAATTAACATTAAGACCGAGATAACCTCTAATGCTTCATTAATTTAATTTTCCAGGTTGCCTGTAGTGGAAATAGCCTCATACATGGAAACATACATATATGTAGCAAAAATGTGTAGCCTCACTCAGCCGCACCACATGGAAACTACACTTTATAAATAAAATTGCACTCGTTTATTAGGGGCACCACTTAGATATTTAATTTAAGCCATCTAAGAGACCTTTTTTAAGAATATTTGAGGTTGATAAATCATAAACTTATCAAATCTACTTGTATCAATCAGTCTCATAACCAAAAAACAAACTCTGATTTCATTGACCTCCAGTTCCCAAACAAAGAAATACACGGTAGAACTGATGATAATTATACACAAACATTTATTAACTAATACTGCAAACAAACAATAAACAACAATGATGTAACAACAAACAGTGAATGAATAAATGCAGATAAACTAATTAATAAACCGTGATCATCACTGGAAGCAGTTGGTAGAAAGGTGATCAATTTAGAATCACGCTGGAACTGGAAAGCCAGTTGTAATTTATAAATTCACCCATTTAACAGAAGGAAAATGATACTTGCATAGCCTTTGATGGAGGGAGAGGGAGGCCGCTGCAGGATGAGTAGCTGTAAGGATCTGCTGGATGAGTTGGTTCAGGAACACAGAGACAAGGTGTCACTTTGGTATAGATGCACTGCAAAAATGTATGGAAGTAAAAACACTAAGAGTCGAAGCTCATAGTTATAAAGAAAATGTTCACGCTGTTGTATTATTAAAGTTAACTTAAGAAGTACAACTTCAAGTTAACCATAGAAAAACAAAGCTCAGCTTAAGCTGTAGACAAGAATCCTTAATAAGTATGAAAAAGCCTGAGTAAAAATAATCAAGTAACAAGCCCATATAAATATTAGCCAAAGTTAACAAGCCTTAGTTTAAGACCAAGTTTAAGAAAAAACAAAAAAAAAGC
>OMNN01099640.1:16337-29130 GCA_900302755.1 Chromis chromis | reverse complement strand
TCCTCCCTCCCCTCCCTCCCCTCCATCTTCTCCACTCTCTGTCTGCTCTGAGCCTGGGATCATATAAAAAGCTGGTTATGTTTACTCCCTGATCCATCTAATTTCTGTAACGAGGGCCGAGCCGGCCTCATCTCCTTACCGCGCCACGCTTAAGCCAAGGCGTTGGGCTGGAGAGGCGGCCCAGGGCCCCGCAGGGCACAGTGGAGCTTCAACCACACCGCTCAGCCATGGAGACGAGACTGGGACCTAACCGGATTAACTCCCAACCAGCACAGGTGGAGGGACCCTGCTTCAAACACACACACACACACACATACACAGATGCATACATGTGCACGATGAGCGAGATGCAACTTTACGCCATTTAATGTATCATCAAAAAAAAGTGCTTGAGTGAGACATATGTGTGATTATATGTGTGTGTGAATTTGTTTGTGTGGGGGGGTTGTGTGCGTGTGCTGCAGAGAAAATAAATAAAAAAAGTAAAAAACTTCAGCCGCTGCAATATGAGATGAGAGAACACAATTATGAATTGCTCCGGAGCTTATGGCCACTGCGATGATAACTCTCAAATGCTGTGATATCGAATTGCTAAAGCATAGAAATCAACCATCCCACCCCACTGACTCCCCCCCACCAACAATTGAAAATCTTCGCCCCTGGATTGCCAATGTAATATTTAGGGTAAGGGTTGATGTATAATGCAACAAAGTAAAGTCTGAAGGCCATTCCAAAACACGACAGGCTCAGATGTCAAATGATTTGCTGGGCATCATTAGAGGGTTTTTCATGTCCTAATTTAACAGATTATTCATTTAGGAAAGTCTTGAGGGATTTCGCTGGTTGCGTTGTGTCACTGCTGGTGGTAAACATGTTCCAGTAGTACAGTACGAGCTGTTCGTCCACCCCAGTCATCACCATCGTTAAATCTAGAAAGTGACTGCTTTGTTGTTGTTTTTTTACAATTTCATTTAAGATGTCTGTTATAGTGAACTTAAGTAAAACTAGGTTCATTTGTATTAGGAAATGGAATTTCATTGTTTATGTACAGTAACATTCCTGTTTCCTACAATCATCACATGTCAAATGTTACTAGTCTGGCAGTATGCAATAGTCAAGCTGGCAATGGAAAGGAATAGATGAGCAGTTTAGATGTATTTGGACAGCAGCAGCTAAAACGTTAGATAGAAGGTGTTAAAAGAAAGTATGAGTGCATATCATGGATTAGAGGGAAATCAGCAGGTATAATGATGATGCACAAATTATGACATGACGATTTGTTGTGAGCATGCATTTTTCTTGCATGCCAATAAAATAACAGCTTTTTAAGCTATGAAGGGTTTTAAGGGACATTCTCTCAAACATAATAAAACTTAAAGCCACCAATAATAACACAAATTGAGAATTTTTTTTTTTTAATTGTAGGTTTTGTTGCTTTAACCAAAGCAAACAGAAACTGCAAATGGAAGTAAAAAGTGACTGAAAATGTAAAAATACTACGAAAAAACAATGGTCCCACACTGGACTCAAGCTCCAGTTTATTTCATGTGCAAACCCAAATAAACTTGCAAGTCATGTGCTGTGAATGCAGACCAATA
The DNA here is from genome assembly GCA_900302755.1 of Chromis chromis. Taxonomy (NCBI): domain Eukaryota; kingdom Metazoa; phylum Chordata; class Actinopteri; family Pomacentridae; genus Chromis; species Chromis chromis. The sequence continues at coordinate 27,532 of OMNN01099640.1, read as the reverse complement.
TAAAGGAATGGGCCAAATAAGTATATTGGTATCCCACAATTTTACATTCTTCATTGTGAAACTAATACTTTTTGTGCTCTAGACCTATGTAGCTATGTTAAGGTGAGACTGCATTGTCCTACTGACTACTGACTTCCTCCTGTAGCTACCCCCAAGAATGAACTGAAAGAATAATGAAAGAAACAACCATTATAGCAAAATTTCCACTTATTTCTTCTCAAACCATTATTAGTTTTATAATTAATGTCATCTGAATAAAGGAATATTATTATTTTATGAAAATTACTGTTAATGTGCATGTTGAGTAAAATGAAATTATATACTTTTCTTTATTACAAATGGCAGCTGCTTTTAAGTACAACTCACAGTGGCACTTCACTACTCTGCATCTGTCTACTTCAAAATGATTCACAAAGTGCCTCTATGTTCCTTGATAGTGTGCTATTCTTTAAAATTAGGACCCATGGCAAACATGAACTCAATAGTTCCATCTATTAAAACTAAATAGGCGGAATTGGGTGCCTTTGACTGGGGTCCCTAGGGAACCCAATACATCAGTATTTTTAAAATCCACTAATTAAAACAGAAAGAGAAAACACTGATATGAAGTTATTAGGAGCAAAATGATTGCCAAAGTCATGAAACACATAACATTTGACTAAAAGTATACCTCTAATGGCAGGGATCCAGTTGGTAGGACCAAGGTAAGTAGTAGTTTATGGGGACTAATGTTAGGAATGTCAGCAATCTTTAGATGCATTTTGTGCAAACCTCAGTGTTATGAGTGAGTTAAGTGACCTACTACATCTTTTCTACTTGTGATAACATTACACTTTGTTTCAGCAAATATTATTATCCCCAAATTGTCACTTGTGGCTGCAGTTGCTGGATTCAGCAAAAGTTAAATAATATCACTTTACATCTTAACCATAAGTGCTGTAATACAAATAGAGTCTACGAAAATATGCACAGTAGACTCTATTTCATTTTTCCATGAAGAATGATGGAATAAACCTGAAATAAGTGGTTCCACTAAGATGTGTTAAAGAGTAAAGTTTGTATTGTTGCCTCATGTTGGTCACTTCACTGTCATGATGCTTACCTGGCTAGTACATCTAAAAGTATTTAACTTGTGACAAAAGTTAGTAAGTACGTACTAACAACTTTATTGTCATGACTGTGGTTTCACTTGGTCAACATCTACACGTCTTTTACTAGAATACCGCAGATATGTTTAGAGAACATTACCCGCCACAGTGTCTGACAGTCATCATGTGGGTACAAGGTGTTCTGTTTCTTCCTGCTGCGATCCAGACATAGCTTATGAAGCACTGGCAAAGCTAGCATGATGGAGTGTTTCAGTCTGTCCGTTCTTCTGCCCATCCCCCTGACAGCTTCAGGCAAAAGACACTGGCCAGAGCAAGGCCACTCTAACCCAATTGGACCATCAATTACTACTGATTAGTCTAAAAGTAGCATCTGTCCCAGGAAGCATTTAACCAATATATTCTCCATAGTGACATACGGCAGCAGAATTAACTGTCATATGTCAATGTGTTTAATAGGGTTATTGCATTTTTGACATGTTCTAAAGCTCATGATTTGGCTAATGGAATGGCAGACAGAATCCAACAGGGCACCTGGCTGCTGCACCTTTGCAAGTCTGGTTTCCATTAATGCTAAGGAAGTGTGCTCCGCAAGCAGAAATGTAATGTATGTATATAAGTAAAATCACAAGTAAACAGGGTTATAAGGAGGATTATATATTCAGCTGTAATTCATGCTTGGAAATAGCAGTTACCAATAGTGTCATTCGAAAAAAAAAAGAAGTCTTTATTAAATAACAAAACTTGCAGTGCAGAATTGTAAGATGGTATTTACCTCGTAAAGCAGGGAGCTCTGAGGATACCCAGGAGAATAGATGTCAGTCAAGCCCGTGGAGTTGATAAAACAATCTGTCAATGTGATTTTGTGTGCATGTGTGTGCTTGCAAGCATGTGTTCAGCAATGTGTGTGTGTGTGTGTGTGTACGCACACAGAGGCGTGTTTGTGTGAGTGTGTTGGTAAAACAATCCGTCAGTGTTTTGACAGCCATGTCACACGCCGGGAATCAGTCTCGGGGGATCCTGCGATGAGAACTCCTGATTACCCCTCTATGCATGATTCCTATATTTAACCCCAGCAACCGTGACTTACGTGTAGTATGGATGAGTTGCTTTGCAGGGAAAAAACTGTTTTGCAGCAGGTGCAGAGGGTCGTACGGGGCATGAAAAAAAAGTTTTCAAGGTGACACAAAGCACAGTGGTGTAGCAATGAATTCCTTTGCCATCTGTCTATCATTAAGGTAAGTTGTTTGGAAACAGCGTCGCTCTGGCACAGAATAGTGAGTGAGTCACTTAATCAAACAAAGGTTTAAAGATGCAGATGAGATTTTTTTTTTAATAGTTTCACACAGACGAGCTTTGATCTATATTATTACAAGACATTTTGTGTGTTTTTTCTCCCATTAATCATGCAGGTTCCTTTGCAGAAATCATGAAAGCAAACATACAGTTGCATGTTTCACACCTGTGTGTTGTGCTGCCCTTTAGATCAGCAGTCTTGTACTATCAACCAATGAGCAGTTTCAGTGCAAGTTATTGGAGGTCAAGTGCCTTCCTTAAGGGTATCTCTTTAGTAATTGTTAAGGGAAGGGGAGAGCATTTCTCAGCCTACAGGTTGGGAATCAAAATAGGTCAGGGGCAGGTTTCTCGTGGGTCCCCTGACGACAAAAGCTCCAGTAAGTTTTCTTGAGATTTGGACCCACGATAAGGATAAATTTCTCAAATTTCAGTTACGACCTGAGAACGAGCCTGATGTAGAGTATTAATGGTTCAGTAGGGGATGCACACAGTAATATAAACCCTATGTGCTGCAGAAGGAAAAAAAAGCTGTGGTGGTTTTCTCTTCTGTGTGTTAATGGCAGTGGCAGGGTGACATAACATAACTCTTGATTTATAAGGCTATTTGAAATGCCATCGCTCGCGGGGCTGTACCCATAGAGCAGGCAGGGAGGATCGCTGACAGCTCACTGACTACAGGATGGTGAGACAGAAACGCCTGGTGTGTCTGCCTGTCGAGCTCTCCCTTCTTATCTCTCTGTCTACTATCTTTTGTTCTGTCTCATCTGTTTCGTACAGTCTTCTGCGTGTCTGTCATCTTGCTCTCCTACTTGCTTTCCATGCATCTTTCTTTTATCCACTGCGGTGGCGAAGGGTCGCAGCGCCATGGGACTTTTACAGCTCAAACAGTCACACTCCTCAGCGACTATGCAGTTCAAAGGACACACTGCGCTGGGAACCTTTACACCAGGTGGAAACAAATACTTTTTGTCACCAAAGAAGTTAAAGCTCTTTAGGAAAAAAATATGTGGACAGCCTAATAGATATTTATACCTCCACCTTAACCTTTCACGTCATCTGCTCACCTGTCAGCTTGAGGGCACTTTTGGAAATTTGGTAATACGTAAACCAAAGATTAGGATGATTGAATGTGACATGTTCATATAAGCAGTTTGGGCATTGTTAGCAAAGGAATGGCTGAAATGAGGGTGGGGTGGAGGTGTAGGTTGAGGTCAAGAGCTAGTGGTGTGTGCAGGTATGAGAGTAATGTATTTAGAGACACACACCTGCTCAGCCCCCCAGGACTAAAACGTAGCAGAAACAAGAGTGAAAGCAATCCTTTAATGGCAGTTCAAATGCTCTGCAATCATGACAGTGTGTGTACTGGGTGGGTAGGTGTGTGAGGGGAAGGTGTGCACTTGTTTGTCCGTGCTGTGCATGTACATTTCTGCAGAAAGCTGTAGTAAAAGTATAGACATGGGAATTTTAAAGGTTGACACATGAGAAGTTGCACTGTGAGACGCCAAATCTCTGTAGCAGCTAAGACAAAAGCCCAGGCGGGGTCACCGATTGTCATGCACATTAGTGGACATAAAGTCTATACGATACCTGTTTGTAAGCAGGTTCACGTTACCAAAGACATTTTGGAAACCAACTGTTGTAATGCGATCTCTGAAAAATAGTAGGGAGGACAATATGAGGCATGGACAGGTTTGACTTGGTGGGAACTTAGAAAGCAGCATCAGTGCTCGGGAGGGGAATTCCTGAATGAAAACAAATCCCCGTACTGTCAAACTGGGTTGGGTGTTTGTAGGTATGTTTGAAGAATGTTGCCACTGTACAATGTCATTGTTGACAAGGAAGCTAAATGGTGCATAAAAGAAGCAGGGCATATTAGCAAAGGAAAGCAGATAGGAGTATCACTGGATGAGGAATGTGGCTTCTGACATAAAACTGTTTCACTGAAGCTCTTTGATTTCTGACACCAGATCACCCAGTCGGAGTGGGAAGGTAGTCAACATGCTCTCTGTAGAAGTATATATTTTTCCAAGATTCTGGCAACTCAAGTACTAGTCTATGAGTGTCTTACTGGCGAATGTTTCATATTGAACTTTATCAGCTGTTTTAAAAAATGTTTAATAAAAGTTTTTTTTAATCACATCTGCATCTTACTCAATCAACTTATTATTTACCAATCCCTTTTGTGATTTCATTATTTATTTGAAGGCCTTTATATTTGCATCACCAGCCTCACAGTGCCTCTTTCAGTATGTCAAACTGTTGCTGCAGAGGCTTTTTGAAAATAGAAAATTGTTTTGTAAACATCAAAAGACTTTAATTTTCTGGCATGGACATGGTCCAGCAACCAAACCGACTGTGCCTTCAGTCTGAAAATATAGTCATAACTGACTTAAAACTTCAGATCCTGTCATTTTATAATCTTTTGTGCTGGAAAAAAAATATGAAAAAGGTGACTAATGTTTCACTGATGACATAATATAAAACAAAAATACTCTACTACATATTGTTATTTTTGATTATATTGGTGATTTTCTTGGAATCTTCTAAGCCAAGCATACATGGGTGAACAGGACTTATTTTAAGTTGGTCGGAGATGTTTCGTTCTGAACAAGTATGAGGAAAAGACTTTTGTTTTAAGGTAGCAACCTGTGGGAACAGAGAGAGCGCTGCCTGTAACAGTGACTCATGCAGTCTGCCATTTCTGTGGTTTGGCTAAATGCTCTGACCCCATCATCAGTCACCAGCAGCCCGCAGATAGGCTCTCATTTTACTGTCTGAGAAATTTACCACCCTATTCAATGCTGGAGTGGCTGTAAGACTATACACTGAAAAAGCAGAGACATGTCATTTGCAAAGGAATAGACGGGTGTATAGTGTTTTAAAGGTCTAATGCTATTAGTCCTTGGCATGGCTGAGTTTTTAATTATTGTTTGAATTGGTAGCTATATCCAGTGATGACAGCAAATCCCTACACAGCAAACATTGTAAGGGATTTTAAATCACGTTGTCTTCCTGAAAACACTGTTAGCGGATTAAGAGCAGAGGTGCAAATGAAACACATCCTGAATAAATATGGTGAGCATGGCATGCCATGAGTCATCACTGTCTGGGAGGTCATGTTTCAGGCAGATTAGCAATCACCTCATGAATGTCTGTTTTCCCAGTGATTAACTGCTTTAGTCTTTGACCTTACTGAGTTAAAGAACCTTACGTGATCTCTCCTGACTAGCTTGAATTTACACAAATAAATCTCCTTTTCTGGGTATGTGCGTGTCTTTGAGGAAACTTAACCCAGCCACATCACATAGGAACCTGAATAATATCAACTCTGACTTCTCAGCTCTTGGCCCTCCCAGATCTTCCTGTATCCAAACATCTTTCCCCCTTCTCTTTCTCTTTAAACACACAGTCCTGTTATCACCCTTGCTTCCTCTTCCCTCCTTCTCACTCCCTCCTCTCTTTTTTTTCAAAGCATGAGAACGGGGCTGGAGCGATTAAGGAATCCTAGCCCTGGCTAATCACCCCGGACTGGAGCACTTCCGCTGCGCTGATTACCGAGGAAACCATTAAGGAGAAGAAAGTGCCTGGATCTTTCATCCTGGTCGGCCGGGCTCAGGGGAGGTCAGAGAGGGGTGTGTTTGATAGGCCATTTACCCTTCCTGTTCTTATTATTGCAGCATTTCCTCTATCTGGACTCAACACGAATGCAGCAAACGGACCCTGGGCCTGTCTTACCCTCCCTCCCAAAGAGCTGTAATCATTGCCATACTGGCATCCCGGACTCACTGGTACATATGCAAGGCACAACGTTGATCCGCAGTCACACACATACATAAATGAACACATGCGCCCCTCATCACACAGTCCCTTCAGCTTCACACCCTTGCCCACACACTGGTACCTTGGGTTCATTTCAGATTTTCTTCCTCCCCCCACCTCCATCAATACAAGGTCTAGTTGAGCAGCAGTGACCCTGGGAGAAATAGGATACACACATATACAAGTAGTGCCCCTTCCTCTTTCATTTTCAACCCCCTTCCCGAAAAAACAAAACCCAGTGTATTTGCGTGTACCAGGCCCTCATGGGTACTGTCACAGATGGTGCTAATGACGTGTGCCCCAGCAGAGGCAGCGCCTCGTTCGCGCTAGACTTGTGACATATGCTCAGTCGCAGGGCCATCAGCGGAGCACGGCAGCCCCCAGTGTCCGAGAGGCACCCCAGTAACCCCTCTACCACGGCGACACAATGACAGAGACAGACCCTAAACAAACAGAGAGCCCGGCTCGGCCTCTTACTCCCTCTTCATTGTATTTCAATCTGTTTCTTTCTCAGTCTCCCCCTCCCACTGTCTCTTTCTGTCTCTCCCCGTTACTTCTCCCTCCCCTATGTTGTTCATCCCTCCTCTGCCTTTTCCCCTAATGTCCCCACTGAGCCTGACTTGATGGATGACCCTTTGCTTTAGCGATTATGGTCCCCGTGGGGGCCCCTTCTCTCCTCTGTAGGAATCCGGGTATGGCAAAGTGACAGAGCAAGTTCAGGCCGCCGCCTGCCTCTGAGTGTAAGCGTGCGCATAGCAGATATCAGGGAGATTTGTATAGAAGGGTGACAGGACGTATCAGCTGAAAGGAGTCTCATGGTCGGTAATAGGCAGAGCACTAGCTCGTCGCTGTGTCCTGTGGTCTTCCCCTCCGCCCAACCCGCTTGTGCCCATGTGGCTGACGGACTGAGATGAGACCAGATGTTTTGCGATGTTCAGATTTTATTTCTCCTCCAGGTTTTACAGAGGTTCATCTGCTAGAAAGTAATAGAAAAAGCAAGTTAAAAAATAAAATCTGTGAGTTACGAGATTATTATATTTGATACTCAGTTACATAACCCCTCATAATTTTCTTGGTAATTTCCATACATTTCAATACAGTATGTTCTTACAATATCCAAAGGTGACACCAATTCACTGACACTTTAACAAAAAGGCTCAGAACGGGGGAATTCCTTGAACATGAGGGCAACCGAAAAGACCATTGGCGGTCATTATCTCTGCAACCCAACCTGCTCAGTATTACTGTAACTCCACACTGAAGCACCATGGGTATGAATAAGCCACCAGAGACTTTTTGTACTGTATAGTGGTGCCACACTGGCCTTTTGTATAACTGCATTCCTTCAGAAAGTTGTAAAAATGCTAAAAGGTAGCTGTAGACAAATTACCAAATTACACTGGAGCCCCTTGGGGGAGGCAATCTGGAATCAGTCGAAAGTGTTGGAGTAAAAACACTGTGTCATGTTTCTGTAACCAAGAAGATGTAACCATAGACGCCTTTTGTTCAAGATAAAGCAAAAAGCCAGTTGTCTCACCATTTGTTTCGAGGGGATGTTTAGTTGATGAGCTCATGCTGAGATTCACTTTTCCATGTAAATGGATTAGTTATAGGATGGGTGCAGTAATTTTAACTCAGCAATAACAGAAAAACATGAGTACTTGGATATACATGCACAGCAAGCAAAGCAGTATAAAGTTTGGAGGGAAATTATTAACATTGATAATTGTTCATTTAATCTCAGTTGTGTAAATTATTTATTGTTAGTTGTGCATTTTCAAGGGGCCATGCTTTGCCTTTGGTCTCAGACTAGTGTTGCACTGACAAGAAACAAAATGTGATGATCAACACCAAACAACAAACAAGTGACATTTGGAAATCAATACATCTGGCAAATTACAGCGTTAATGAATCTGAGCATGTGAACTTTAAAAGTCTGAAAGAAATGTACACAGGAACAATTCTTTTGTAATTGATAGAGTCCCTGCAAACAAAGGCATTCAGTTTTTCACTTTAGGACATGTGCGCCCATCCAGACTTAATAAATATACAATCTAAAGCACATGGATTACCAGGAATTGGGCACTTTTCTGGTTCCAGATGGTTATTCTTTCTCTAGCTTTGTTGTTTTCTCATTAGTACTTGTGTTTACTTCAGAGATAAAAGCCCGGGTTGACTCACAACACAACAAATATTGAGCGCTAAATCAAGAAACAGTACAATCAAGCTTCATAAGCAAATTTAAATACATTTAAAGTTGAAATAATCATCGGGATTTTGTAATAATTGTAGAAACAAACATATTGTAAAAACAGATCCACATTATGCAGGATTGTGATATAAATGTTTAAAATGTGCTCTTTCCGTCAGTGATGGGTAGCCTTGTCTTGGCTTATGTAATCTGTAGTATGGTATACTTTTGTTCAATGGTAATATGAGAGAAAATAACTGAAACAATATACAACATTACCTAACAAGGTCAGGCCAGTGTTAAGAGGGATACTCACCAAGTTTGCATGCACAGAATATTCTGGTTTTTGCCTGGTGCATCCTCCAATGACCTATATTGTTTACCACGTGAAACTGTGTGAAAAGTGGAAGGTCTTGAGCCACTTGAGTCATTCTAGTATTTTGCATCAAATTAGGATTTTCACAAAGTTTTACACCAGTGGCAGCTTTCTTTGACCATGCAAACACAACTTCTCTCTTCCATTCCTTTAACCACATCCTTGATATTTTTGATATTTTCACATATCCATAAACCAGACGATATCCATAAAATAGGTGTGTTTCTTCTTATATTCAGGAATGTGGTCGTTTCTTTTGGGCATGCAAACCATACCATGAGATGATCGTAAACAGGCAAGAGGCTGTCTGCTGTAAACTGCAGTAAAACAGTTACTGCCCAAAGATTGCTCCTACAACCTGAACAATACTGGATTATCCCACATGTCATTTGGAATAAGGCCTGGTTCAGAATATCCAAATGGAATCTTCTGTTGAAATGACTCCTATCAAATTGGAAATGTTGTCATTTTAGGAAATATTGTGGAATAGTAGTGTGCATTTAAGCTGAGACTAAAAGATACAACTACACAGATGCTTGTTTTCTTCTCATCGCGGTGACTGTAGGGCAGAGATGGAATAATTATTTAGATCCTTTACATAAGTACCAATATGATCATGTAAAACTTATACTTAAATTACTTAAATCCTGCAAAAGTATCATCAGCAAAATGTACTTTATGTATATAATCAAAAGCAGAAAAAATACCCCACACTGGCATGTTAATATATCTTACACTAATCCATTGTTAACACCAATGGGTCAGTGAGTATGAGTAGCATTTTACTGTAGTAGCTGGTAAAGGGGGACATCATCTATTGCAGTTAAGTAGTTTAGTCCACTGATTTGCGACAAAATCAATCTGATTGCCATGATATGAATATGGTTTGGAAAGAAGAAAAGCTTTTCTTATTGTTCTCTTGTCTTTGTTTTTTATGAAACATCAGATTACTCTACCTCTCTTGGCTTGAAACAGTTATCCAAATGAGACCTGTGAAGTGTCAGGAATTGTCCTTTTTCTCTCTCTCATAGTTTATGAAATATGGAAATGTTTTTTGTTGTTGTTGTTTTTTGTGAGGAGTCACAAGTCAGTATGGTTGGAAACAAATATGTTAATTTTTTAAGATGCAGTTTTTATATGTTTTAGGTAAAATCTGGATTTAGAAGCAAAAAGTAAAAATACAGTCAAGTAAAAAGTTTTACTATTTGCCTCTGAGTTGCAATTGTAAAAATAAGTCAAGTAAAGTTCATGCCTCAAAATTACCAAGTGTAGTACACAGTAAGTGTGCTTCATTAAAAAAAACAAAAAAAACATTAACATTAAAATGAACACAGTACATTCAATAATGTTAATTTACTACTGTAAGCAGCTGTAGTTGAGCCTTTAACAGACTCTAACAAATAAATGCAGATACAGTATTTCATTAGCTTTTCAAAATGAAAGTCTTTTGAGTTCAACCACTGTAAAAGGAAAACCATCCACATTAAGGTTATGTCAGTAAACCGAGACGAAAACATAAAAAGATACAAATGACATTCAGTTGGGATGGGTAGAATGGGTTGAATTTGTATGACTGTCATGAAGACAGTTTGTATTTAATTTTCTCCAAACAAAGAATCATCCGATTCTGGATGTTTGCATGCTCATGTTTACAAGCATGAGGAATTTAAATTCCAGATCTGCAAAAAATCAATGAAAAGAAAAAAATAGAGAGGCAAATGTAAATTGCACTGACAGTATAAAAAACTGCCATGGTGGTCTTAAGCGGTCATCTTTTTTTTTTCTACTTAGCTCATAATGGACACCATGTGAAGAACCCCTGGTTCCACAGACAAAGCAGCGGGCTGAATGAAAAAGAGGAAAGAAGAGGTAGAATATTTATGTTTCCCAAAGAGCTCACATCCGGAGATAATCTGCTGTATCCTTAGATAATCTTTAGTAGCTTACACACACCGGCTGAGCAGTAATTAATGGCAGGGAAGCAATGGCATGGTGACCCAGGGATGTTTGTCCCATCAAAGTTTAGCCTGTTCATTAGCACGAGCTGCAACCAGTCACATGTTCTGCTCCTGATTTAATGTTGGTGCAGCTCAAGAGACATACCAGAAGGCTGCTCTCACAGGGAGCATTTTTAAAAATATATATAAACATATATTTAAGCATTTTTTATATATACATATTTTTCCTAGAGCAGTGTTCCTCTTTAACAAGGCCAGCGACATTGTCCCTCTCCCCCACCATAGACATCGACTCTATGCGTTACTTTAATGCACAGCTTAAATTGGACTATTATTATCCTGTTGCACATTTCAAGTTCTCGTTTACTCTACATACTATGTAACTATGTAGCCTTGCATATTCTCAGGTGATTAATTTGCACATTCCTGCACACTGGAAATATTTCTAA
>OMNN01099640.1:5725-16317 GCA_900302755.1 Chromis chromis | reverse complement strand
TACTTTTTTGTGATTTATAACCCCTTGATTACACTTACTGCTAATTTGATTTATAACACTGCTTATTATTTATCTTGTAACCGTTAATACCTACTACAGGCATCACCTTTTAATCTATATGTTACTGTTTACTGTTGTGCACTCAAACACTGAGTCATATTCCTTGTATGTGAAAACTTTCTTGGCAATAAAACCATTCCCATGCTGATCTTACAGACTTTGTATAAAACTGTCAAAGTGAAAATAACCTGGAATAACCGGTAAGCCTACACATGAGTACAGACATTACTAGAAATATGGAACTTATGTTCTGGAAAATATGTGTAACTTAGTTCCATCACAAATTACAACTAAATCATCACAGACTTTTCTGACTTGTGAGTGAATCATCTCATATCTAACAGTATGTGTTCTGATAAGAAGGCAGAGCACATACTAGTTTCTTATATCACTTGTGCCATAAAACTTTGGTATATAAACCGGAGAAGTACTGTCAGAATTCCCGCAGTATGAGTTTATGTTCATCCCACCACTGTGAGATGTGTGGGAACACCTCACTGCAGCTCTCTGTCATGCCGGCTCCAGTGTCTGGCCTTGTCATTTTTCACCACATTGCGGACACTGCGGTGGAAGGCGAGAGGACGTGAGTGTTTGTGTGAAAAGCACACCTGGTAGAGAAGAAGACCTACGATCCCACCCCTCCAGCCGACCTTAAAACCCCCCCAACTCCTCTCTCCCCGCCTCCCATCCCACCTTCTTCCCTTCACTCCGCCCCGGGCCCCGAGGGGAGAGATGGATCTGTGTCTGGGGCTGGTGATGTCACTCTTGGCAACTTTGGAGTTCAGAAGAGAGAACTGGAGGAATTATCTTACTTTGTTTACAATGAATGCAGACTCTGGTATATGTACGGGAACGCAGAAACGGTTTCTGTACACAGGTCAGGTATTGTATATAGCTTGTGGTCAAGTCTTTTATCATTTGCTTTGGCTTGAAATTCATATAACTGCACTGGTATAAGATGTTTTTTTCGCAGCCCTCACCTTTTATGGGGTTTCTTTTTTTTATTTACTTGAACAGTTGGGATGATGAGAGGAGCCTTGTGGAAAAAAAAATGCGAGCAAACAAAACTTAATAGAGACCAGGAAGGACATGTGTTTCCAGAGGTGGGGATTAAACCGTTGAGAATGAAACCCACTGGCTTAACAAGCTATAAGAGCAAGAATCTGAAGAAATATGGCCAGAAATCAAATTGTATGCGATAATTTAGAGTTCCAATATAAGAAGAAATGGTAGAAAATGTATGTATTTTGCTATATTTTCTTAGAGATATTGAAAACGTACAGCAACACTGATAGTTAATCGGTTCAAGAAACCTCAAAGGGTGCACCCTCCCCTGAGAAGAATCCCAAAGAGATACCGTATGTGGTTTCCATGTATATTCTCCATATGTAAACACAGACATGTAGACAAACAGCCCCACGATGCCCAACATGCTTCATGTGGCTGGATTAATTTTTCAGGATTTAGGCCTTGTTCTGTACAGTTGAGTGAAGACACGCAAAGAGAAGACAGCAAGAGCACATGTCATGGAAGTCAGTCTGGATGAAAAGGCTTGTCTCTCTTTCCCCAGTCAACTCATCATACTGTGCAGTCAAGCTGCACAAGTTTACAGATTTTAAAAGTCTTGACATTGTCCCATCAATTACAGGACACTGATGTCACGGGCCTCTCCGAGTCTCCGTGAATACTTTCAATATATGCAGTCAAAGTCAGAGCAGTCAAAACACATTCGAAGCGCATCTTTGACGTCCTCACTTTTTCCATAGAAGTGTCAGCAGCTCCGCTAGACGTGGTTCTGTGTGTAAAAGAGAGAGAGCAGGAGAGAACGTGCATGTGCCTGTGTGTGCACGTGCAGTGATTAACACTCCCTTCTTTATGTCAGATAAAAGCATGAAAAATGGCATGAAGCAAAAAAAAAAGGGCGTCTCCCTCGCCAGTTGCAGCTTCAGTTATCTGATCGATACCATGCAATTACCGAGATTTATGTCGCTCAGCATTCCAGGGTAAGTTCGTCTCACAGCCACCTGTGGAAATATGATCTGTTTTCAACTCATCTAACACAGGGAGAGGAGAGGAGAGGAGAGGAGAGGAGAGGAGAGCTATTCGGCTATTTCATCTAAGTTTCCACTGCAGGTACATCTAAGCACACTCATTCTTCCGAATTTAGCAAAACAGAGCCACGTCACGGTATGCCATCCGCTATGCATTTCCAAGACAACATATCATTATGCTGTGACTGATCGGGTGTAACTGTGTCTTCTGTTTAGGTCAGGTTTGATAGGTATCTCAAAACCCATTATTTTAAGTGTGACTGAAGCGTTCAGGTTTAACAGAGGTTGGAATCTTTTCTGTCTGTTTGGTCATCTTCAAACTTCAAGAGTATTTTGACACTAATATTCCCATTATACAGTGTAAGAGGCCACAGTATTGTATTTGTAGAACATTGTATTTACCAGCAGTTATCCTGGTAGAACAGCAGTGGATCTGATTCACCACAAAGGACATACTTCAGTGTGAATCTGTATTAAAATATTTAGCAAAAAATATGAGGTTTGGAACAATAATTTATCCGATAATAATATTGGGCAATACTTTATTTATTATTTTCCTATTACTTAGCTACCTCCGTTGGATTCAAAAGCAAAGGTAGGTCATTAAAAAGGTACATTAAATACATTACATGTACTTAAGTAAATTTTATTTGATAGATAGTTTCATCAGCTTTTAATTTGACTTGAAAAATGTTCTGTTACATCTGTATACATTCATCAGCTACTTGTACCATTTATTATATAATGCTTTCAAGCACATTCTGTCAAGAGGGCGGTGATCCCAGGTCAGCTGGTACTTTGTTATCCTCATGCCTCTGTTCAAAGCAGAATAAAGGTGAAGCTAGATTCAGATGATCATGTTTTTCAGTCGTCAGAATTTGCTTTTAAACAGCACTAGCAGCTCATATCAAATGCAGAGTGCAGCGAGAGAATGAGTAGACACTGGTCTGAGGTCAGTGCATCAGAGAACGGTGCTGACACTAAACTGACAGTGTAAAGTGCTTCAGAGCTACAACTACTCCTGCAAACAGCTACAAAAGGGACGAAGGGAACACATTTGTAATTAACAGATAATTTACAATGAAACATTACTTCCTTATCTCCTACTGAGCTCAGAAAAAGGTGGGTATAACCTTTACCAACCTTTATCCCACTACTCAAGTAGGTTTATCAGTAATTAATTTTATACTTTAATACAAGAAGTTCCAGAGCTGACCAATGGATTTTTTCATGAAGTAAAAATACTTTAAAAATGTTTGACTACTCTACCAACCCCTGGTCAAGATGCTATTAGGGTTGGATAACAAAGATCAAAAATGGAAAATTGTCAGAGCAACAGAAATAGCCTTAATCCAGAGGATGGTCAAGCTCCAGAAACACTGGGTTCTACACTTCCTATAATCCTAATGAAATAAGGTCTTACACCCTGCTTTTCTGGCAAACAAACAAATTGTTGCAGCAGTTTGTCCAAAATTTGTAATAGGGGCTATCTGTTAAAGCTCCATTACACTGTTTTTACAGGCTGAAATAAGCGATGAGCAAACCAATCATCACACGTAAAGTTAGTGGAGTGCCCCGTTAACAAATCAATTTATATATTTACCAATGTAGGTAGTAATAGTTGCATTTCATTATATAGATTATTTATTTATTTATTTATTTTTCCTCTTCTCAAAAGTGTACTTGGAGTTATGGAGCCTCTTTAAGTGCACGGTTAGATTTTTTTTTTTAGTCTCATTTTCCATTTTGCATTATCTCGCAATAAGGTTTGTATACTAGCGTTGTATTGAAATTACTGTATTACTGAACTCAATGTGATCTATTGGTAACAAATCTGTCAAAGATGCACCATAGGTTGGAATGGTTGTACACCTGGATCTGGATATCCATAGCACCTTATATTGAATCACAGCAGCAGCTGAAATCCAACCACAACCGTCACAGCCAGGCAGAGCAGCTACAGCTGTGCTCACAACCAGCAGCTGCATATTGTCTGAGATCGGCCTTTTAAAATGAGTAATGAGCACTAAATGTATTACGTAAAGTGTCACATTATGTCTTCTGCCTGCAGAGTGTTTGCCTTAACTGCCCGTGGATTATAACAGGACTGGACCAACAAACCAAGTGTTCCTTAGGTTCAGGAGTAATGCAAAAGTTATTACAAGGGTGCACAAAGGTATTGTGAGGTAATGTAAAGTATTGAAGGTAACACGATGGTTTCTGAAAAGAATTCCACCTTATATTTGGATACATTCATCACATTTCTTTGTGCATTCATGCACATCGTGTTAAGAGGCTCATCTGCTGATCCCAGGTCTGCTGGTGCTGTGTTATCATACTGCAGCCACACCCCCTCATGACTTTGTTCAAAGCAGAATAAAGGCCTAAGTTACAGCGGGAGATTTAGATGAGCCGCTCATCTGAGGCCTCACTGTTTTCTTTTTGGCTGTCAAAGGACGCTAGCAGCTAACATTAACTCTCTGCAGCTCAGAGTGCAGCAGGTTGTAGCTGGTCACAGGTCAGTATATCAGATAAATGCACTGACACTGAGCTGACAGAGAGCAGCAAGTGTGTCTCCTGCGCAAATGCTAATAAATTGAAGAATTTATATGTAAACATCATGTATTATCACATATATCATGCTTCATCTATATACTCCTGCTGTCATAATGGCAGTAACCATTTTTGTGACTGTATCGATAAGTCATGACTCATGAATATGATTTGCTGATTCTTTTCCAGAACACAATATAATGTAATAAAGGCCACAACAAACAAGAAGATGCTGGTTGTAGTAATTTGCTATTCAAAATATGATTAACCTACCAGAAAAGGACTTCTGTGGTTAAGAGGATGTCTGTCCTAGCTGCAGCACATCTAAGAAGTGGAACATGACAGGAGTGTGTCGATACTTTTTTTTGACAAAATTACTCACTAAAGTAGATTTTTCAGTAGATAACAGATTGGAAACTTGACTACTATCACTTCTATTACAGTACATGTTTTCCAAAGTAACAGTACTTTTGTTAAATGCAGTTTGTGAGTGTCTTGCTGCTCAGTAATATGACTTCAAACATGGTTGTTGAGGTAATGGAAAGATGCAAGATTTTAATGGTGTCTGCATCCATCCTATAAAAACATAGATGTTCTCTCCCAAACACTTCATGATATTCTGAGGATAAATGTTGTCTCTGGTCAGTGGAGATGCCCCTGAGGCAGCAGGTCATGCACTGTGAAGTTCCTGTTTTAAGGCTCATCCATTGAGGCGTTTCTTGCTCTGTACGTGGCAACAGTGATTCTGGTTCCACTACATGGGCTCTGTAGGAATCCACATGGTCGTGTGGCTCCAGAGATCTGGCTGTGAGGGCCTCTTACACTCATAGCTTGTATAGAGGATGGATGGATATACATTTTAACATTTCCATCCTTTTATCTCCTCCTTTCTGCCATCCTCTCTGTTTTCTCCCTCACTGGTTTTGTTCTTTTTTCTCTCTGTCTTTCCTTCCTTCATAATGACTCATATAGAAGGAATGAGTAAAACTCTTCAGTCCCCTCCAGCTGTCATCCACTCCATTTTACAGACAAGCTTTATAGCCACGATATTTCGCTCTTGCAGAGGACCGTAGCATCCTACTGCTAAGACAGTAGACAGCGAGTCTAAACGGCCTTGTTTTGCCCTGATACGCTGTTAGTAATTCAGTCCAGATAGGTCTTGTCAAAGTAGTTTTGCTGTGTAATTACCTGAAGTGCTCAAGTTTGCTCAGATTCATTTGCAAAAGGTCAAAGCATCAGGCTTTGCTCCAGTTCCAACGGGAATTATGGTCAGAGTAATTTTACTCTCAGTAAACAAAATGATTTGTCAGGGCTTTCAAGAAACCATCTCCCCAACAATAAAACATAACCTTCGCTGCACAGAGAAGTGGTGTTTCTCTGTTTTTATTGCTACCTCAAACTGAATTGGACTGAAAAGGCCACCAAATCCAAACAGGGTCCTGAACCAACTTTGGCGATTTTTTCTTATTTGGGTTTGAAAGGAGAAATTTAGTGTCATGTTTATTTAAAGGCTTTTCTGCCTTACAGGAAGAAAAACGTCTGAGAGACACACACACACTGTTTCACATCTCGTAAGTGGAAAATTTCGCTGTAATAAATTACCACCGCTGACACGCTAAAAGGCTTTGTGGATCTGTCATATTCAAACATTTCATCAGACAATGGCATTGGTACATGATGACACAGCTTAGGTCAAACCTTTCCAGACCTGGTAACTGTATCTCTTATTTTCTCTCCCCGCAGAGCTTCTTAACTGGATTTACTGCAATGTGATAGGAGCAAGCATTGAGTGTGGAGATGGTGGTTTGTGGTGTGCTTGTGTCTAAGTGTTCATGAGAATATGTGTGTCACTGTGCTTGCATGAGCGTGCCTCCTTCATTTGTGCATATGCGGACACACTGGTGTGTTTGGGTAAGAGATCAGATGTTTGCCTGGTCCATCACTGGGATGGTGGAGGAGCAGAGGATGCTGGGATATGCCCGGCCCGAGGGGATCCTCTTGTGTGCTGAATGGAATTGAGGAATGCCACCATAGACAAACACGCTGCGAGCTATGAAACAGCCGCCGTACAACTGAAATCAACACTGTGCGTCCCTGCTATCCAGCACAAAAGGGAAGTCAATCCAAGAAACTAAAGGAGAGAGAGAAGGAACGAGAGAGGGGGGGAAGAAAGAAAAACAAACATTACAAGGGTGCCTCAGTATAGCCGAAAGGGGTTTCAATGTAATGTCACAGCAATGCTTAATATGTAGCACAGCATGTAATGAGTTGATGTAATAATAACACAAGTATTTCTTTTCTGTATTATTTAACATGATCTATGCGTAGTCTTACGAGACACATGTGTGGTCAAGCCCGTATCACTACCATGCAGACCAGAAACTCATTTAATGAAATTTGAAAATGTTTCTTCAAATGCTAGTAAAGCTGTAAAACGCACGACACCTTTAAAGACTACCTACATTCACTTCTATCTTTCCTATCACTGATATCTAAGGTATTTTTTTTCTTTTCTGTGCAGTTAAATGTTGAAGTGGTGCCAAGATGGTGCATAAAGTTGTGCTGCACCAATCTGCCTTTAACTGATGGGACTTTATAAATCATAAAGAATATAACAGATGAGGTACAACTGTCCTGCAAATGAGTCATGGAAATAAATGATGGTTAGGTTTGCTTAGCTTGTCTTAATAGTGTTGGTTGGTGAACTACATATCGCTCCAAATGTATGTGCATTAAAAAAGTAAAATGCTTTGGACAAAAGTGTTTGCTAATTTAAAAAGAAACAATGTACACGAGTTTTGTTATTTTGTCCTTGGAAAGCTTTAGAAACTTTTCAAGAAGAGCAGTTTGAGTTTCACTAACCACCTTTCAACCACATATTCTAAACATTTCTATATTTTATGATGTACTGCATTTATTCCATAAGGTCCATCATTACATTTGACATTGTTAGACCAAACATTATCCATGCTGAAGGCAACTTTGCTGTATAAACTGATGTGGAATAATTCCTGATGGACGATTAATATATCGAGTTTCCAGTTGTGTGTGTATGATGAAAGGCTCGAGCACTCCAAAAGTCCTTGAATAATTTCATAAAGAAGCTGCATGCTTCTAAGCACGGCTTATGGACTTGTTGCACACACAGAAATCAAAGCCTTGAGATAACAGTGCTGGAGGAGCTCTCTGGTTTGAGGTCTTTCTCAATGTTGTCTTCCGCGTTCGCTTTGTGTAGAACACCCACAATTCAAAAAGCTTCTTGCTCGGCAAGGGGTTTATGAAGTGAGGGAGCTTTTCCTTTTTCCACATTCAGGCAGACAGCATTTTCATATCCGCATGTGAGGATCACCAACATTGGCTGACAATTGTCACTCATGTACTTTCTAATAATTTGGGCATGCTTGGCGGGATATTAAGCAGGCTTACAGGCATGTGAGACGAAACGATTTGAACTCGTGTTGTGATAGAAGCCGCGCATGTGTGCGGGAATGTAATTGATTTATTTATTTTATGACAAGGATGCAAAGCAAGTGTGAGATTTGCTACCGTAATGCGGATTCAGAGAGAGACAGAGAGCCATTGTAGGATGAAGGTGGGGGAAGGTAGCCTCTCGCAATCCTTCCAAACCTTCCAAGAACGTTGATAAGCAGATCCCTGAAATGAAATCTTCCTCAGCACCCGGCTGGATCTGCCCCTAATCGTTTTATTTACAGTCACTATAAAAGACGCCTCCCTTTTAATGGCGCACTGAAATAATAGGCAACCGAGGAACAATCGGTACAGTCCTAAGCGCATTCCCCCCTTCCATTTTCACATTAGGCTAATCGAGGCGAGGGGAAGGATATAAAGACATCAGTTGGATGAAATGAGTGTAATTGGAGAATAATGTAGTTAGTTTGCTCTAATCTTCTGCATAATATTAAAATGTTCTCAATGCACCCCAGCTGCAAGCAATCACCCCGCTCTGAGGGGAAACCTGGGCGACACTGTTTGGAGTAAGGAAGGATTGTGTGAGTGAGAGATTGAGGAAGAGATGCATTACAGTGCGGGAAAAGGAAAGCAGCAGAAACAACTGGAGGCTTCAGTGGGAAGTCCAAGAAACTGTCTATGAAGGCCTTTGCCCAGATAAACTGAGCCTTCCTCTATCTTTTTCCTGTCATGGAAAAGCAATCCTTGCACCCTGCTGACAGCTGGCTAATTTGTACTGGGGGCTTGTTGGATGCCAAGACTGGTTATGGTGCTGTTGAAATCAGGAACAGTAGGGTCCAAAACTGTCAGCATGGGTTTCAGAGGTTCATTTTCTCCACGCTGAGTACAGCCTGGTACAGCCTGACTGTTTTTTTTTTTGCTGCCAAAACGCATCCTACAGCACACCAGCTTAAAATGCAACCAAATTTCCGAAGCACTCAGGTGCATTTTGAGAATTAATACATTTTCACAGAGGCTGGAGTCGAACGACCTGCTTTGTTTGCACAGTGAAACATAATCTGAAATGATTAAAGATCTTCTCGGGGTGTAAAACATCTTCAGCTCCATCTATTCAATTTTGTGCAACTTTAATGGGCATGAGATTGGAAATTGAGAGGTCATCAGTCACTCAGTTCAATATGGCCTCTTATACCTCTTTAGTTTTAAAAAATGACTGTTGCCTCAAATGCCTCCAATGCCGAGCCAAGCGGGCTAAATGAAGTTTTGATCATCCCTCTCTATACAATTAGGGCTGTAGGGAAGTTGTAGTGCGAGCAGTCACAGCAGTAGCCTCACAGTGGAATTAAGGGTGAGGTTTATTAGTCCCCCTTTGGCTTAGCCTTGTCTGTGATTTCAAGGCAAAAAAAAAAAAAAACTCGCTCTGAGGCGCCTCTTTAACTGGTGTTATTGTGCAAGAAAATTGTCATTAGACAGTGGAACAAATAACCTCGAAACGTCATGGGTGTCTTCGCAAGGGATCTAAAACAACAACAAAGAATTAATCAAATTAAAAGGAAGCCTTGTTATGCGATTTCAATTTAATTTCCACAACCAAGCCCTCTATTTAGTGTTTGACAAAACCTAAAAAGGGCAAGTCACAGTTTAAGGGCTCAGTAACAGTTTTATATTAGTGAAGAATTATCAATCCTTTAAGCTAATTTGGATAGGTTGGGGAGCCATAAAGTGGGCTATGAAAATGGAGTAGCCTATTTGTTAAGCTCCCACCCCCTTCCACACTCTTTTTACGCCACCGGGGCACTAATACACTTTTGTTTTCCCTTGTTGATCATCTGCCATTTAAGGCACATTAAATCCTGCAAATTAATATAAATCTATGAAAGCTATTAGTGATTTCCACCCTGTATTAGGCAGCCACATAGGCCTGCCTATGAGAACTTAAGTTCTATAATAACCAAAAAGATGAAAAGCCCTGTCATCCGCTGTGCGTTTGTACAACTGGACTTTTTACAGTGTTGTTGCAGAGAAAATGGAACTTTTTAAACATGCCAGATTACTTAGCAATATCATATCCTCTCCTATTGTCCCTTCTGTTTGTCTTTTCTTCGTCTCCACAGAGGTTTCTCAAGGGCCTCCTTTTTGTTTTCTCCTTAATCCTCTCCTCTCCTTCCCTCTCTTCTCCTCTCTTCTCCTCTCCTCTCCTCATAGGCAAGCAGTTTAGGCAAGTGCCATATGCCCTGATTAAAGCTAGCGGCAGGCCAAGGAGCACAGGGAGGCTGTTTTGTCATTAGCCCCTTGCGCGGCTGAGGTGGAAACTCATTTAGCCCCATGCTGGACCTTCATTATGATAGACTTGTATCAGATGGCATCTCTGGCTGGGATCTCTGGCTCCTGGCTAACGGATGGGGAGATGCTGCAGCTTCGGCCCCTCTCCAGCCCCAGCAGGGAAAGAGAAAGGGCTTTAAATGGGGATATGGCTTGAGGAGAATGGTTGTGGCTGGG
>OMNN01099636.1:0-12052 GCA_900302755.1 Chromis chromis | reverse complement strand
GTTATATTGTAGGTTTTAATCGGCTGCTGTTTTGCCTTTAGTTTTTGTAGGTTAGCCTTTATTTCGTATTTTATACAGATCCAACTGGTATTGGTGCTCCTTTTATTGTTCCCCCCTTGTTAGTGGAGTTGGTGGCCGGCTGGAGGTGGAGGTTGGGCATAATGGTTTTGTCCTTTTATTCACAGGCTGCAGTGTAAGGGCATTGGGGCACCTTGTGTTTTGCACTTTGCTGTGATTGTGATCGTGATTTGCTGTGATTGTGATTTGCTGTGATTGTGATTTGCTGTGAACTCACTAGTGGTTGGTTTGTAGCACTCTTTGAACAGTTAAATAGCCACCTCCTCCCCCCTGCTGGCTTCCATCCATTTCCTCTCCCTGCACCAATTCTACAGTGATGGAAGTGTTTTAAAATAATCTTACTGTTAAATGGAAATTGGATTCATGTAATAAATATTCGTGCACATTTTTCATTGGTTTAATTGATTCCATTTTTCTATAGGTTTCTTTCTTTACAGGCACTTCCAGTCATCCAGTATTTAATCAATCAATCAATTGTCCAATAAATTTAAATATCTTTTGATTTTGAATCACGTCTCTGGCTTTTTCCTCAGTTGTCGAATCTGTGTGACCTGTATGTGACTAAGGTGGTACTTAGAAAAACCATATAGTAGTCCTGGGGTGAGAGTCCTCAGGTGGCGTTGTCGGATCGCTCCCCTAAACCCCCCTCGATTCGTACAGTTGCCACATTCGCAATATAAGCATTTAAGTACAATGTAAAATAATCTTGTTTCATACACATTCATTTACAGACCACTATATTAGTTACCTCTTCCTAGTAGCAGGTTGGCACCTTTTTGTAGTCAAAACTGCCTTCACTTCATCATAAACATCTTCCTCAGAGATTTTGGCCAATATTGACATGACAGCATCATGTGTCGCTTGTACTTAAAGAGTACAGTTGACAATATATTTCTTACTGTCAATTAATTATATGAAAATCCAAAAACAAAAACTTTTTCTGACTTTCATCCCCAAGTCCAGTGGTTCAAGGAGAACCATGAATGTTACTATGAGCACATACACTGTAGTTTATTGTACCTCAGTCCCACAAAGGGACATGTCACCCAGTGCAACCTCATTGTGGCTTATTGATATTTGTATTAATTCTTAGACCTCTATGGCACTGAGGAGTAAAATATATCATCTTTGATGCCCACACTTGTTGAGGAATAGCTGTGATTATGTGGAATTGTTGGTTGTTTTGTGGGGTTGGTTGATAAGAAAAAAAATATGGAATAAAGCCAGATTTATGCTTGACTGAAGGATCAGAGACTGACCTCTGCCTGACGGCCACCTACTGAGATTGACTGTGATGATTGGAAGTAGGAACACATATTCATTTGTGTATTTGTAAACTCATGACAGCAGAATGCATGGATGAAAACTATTTCATTACTATTTCATTAAACACAGTATGTCTCAGTTTTCATCTCTGGTTTCCTCTGCGTCCAGTGTTCTTTCATCCAAACATCTCTCTTTCACACTGACACTTAAACAGATTCATTAACGGCAGATGAAAAATGCCTTTGACAACTGCAATTTCTTGAAGACATTTTGCACGAACGACGGTCATAAAGCGCCGGCGTGAAATCATATTTCTTGGTGTTTCTCTAGTGTCAGAAGAGGAGCATTCTCACTCTCTTATCTTTGCCACAAATTTAGCCGGCGTCAGAAACGCTCACATTAAACCCATTCATTGAGGCTGATAGTGCTCTGCTGTCAAACTCCCAAGTAAGTCCATAATTTACCAGTGTCGATGTGACATTTGTGATTGCTGCCAAGTAGAGAATCGCATCCCCTGCCCACTGAGCACAAATGCCAATTTTCAAAGGTCTGGTGACACATTCAAGTGTCAAAGGAGATGGGTTTTTTTGTTACTTTGCTTTTATTTTCAATGGTGTAGATGTTTCCATGATGTTTATTTTTTCATCTCAGCATTGTAATTTAGTTTCACTGTGAGCTCCTTTAACTCTTTTGACATGTTGTTGTTTCTCTTATGTGTTTTAAGGGTGGACCATGATAGCAGTAACCACGAGGGGCACTGAAACCAAGACTGTTAAAGAGGTCCACACATACATGAAAAGAAAGAATAGTGCAACCCTTTGCAGATTCTATTTATCAGGCCTTACATTGTATTTGTATGAAAACTGCTATATAAAGTCTGATTGATTGATTGATCTTTATTTCCATGAAGGAGACAAAAAATTAAGCTGACCAAGACCCCAACTTTCAAGACGGCTCTTGTCACATCTGTGTTTTCATCGTGTCTCTGCTTATTTTTCATTATTCATTACACAAGGCAGATTTTCTTATAATCCTCAGTCAGTTCTGTCCTGCTGGGCTCTTTGTGACACCAGACAACACCAATGAACACATAAGAAGACTGAAATTGCGGCATTAGCTGCTTTACCAGACTTTGATTTCCCCATGTGGGTCCTGATGATGAGTTTGGTGAATATATCACAGTTGAACTTTCGCTTCCAGTTAAAAACTACCACTGCAGACTTTATGAAGGCAAAGTCTGGAGTAGATGAGACAGTCCATTGAGACACACTGAAACTGAAAAGTGATATTTTCACAAATGTTTGCTGTTTAAACCTACATTTAGACTGTAGTTTCAGCATACAGTGTACAATAAAGACTGTTCTATCTCAGCCTTCAAGCTCAGCTGAATTAACAACTTCTTTTTCTTATAACAATGAATTTCTTTGTAGATGTGATGTAACATCAGTGGATCAAACTTTGTTCTTATGTCAAACTATAAAAATATACCCTCTGTATTTAATATTTAATGCAGGTTTTCATTGTTAAGTATCTTAGAGAACTGGGGCCTCATTTATAAAACTTGCTTACACACAAAACGGGGCTTGAAAGTTGCTTACGCCACTTCCTACGCAAAGTTGTGATTTATAAAAATAAACTTGGCGTGAGAATGTGTGCACCGGTACGCCAACTTTGATGCTCGCGTACGAACATTTTGGAGATAGGGGGAACTGGCGGTGCAGATGGTGAGGTGGTGAATTGAAGCCAGATTGATCTCATACATTTAATGTCATCACATATCAGACTTACAGACACGCGTAATCATAAACACCCAAGTCTGCAATGTTTTAGATGTGTTCCTTTAGTGAGCCATTAGGCCTACTACTGTATGCACAGTGTTCATATATCATACTTCCATCTTCAAATGATATAGAGCGGTGGATAGCACTGATTGATTAGTATTAATTGTGACGAGGTGTCTAACAATCAGTCTATTTGCTGAGTAAGCATATAAATAGTGCGGTGACACTCGTGCGTAATGCTGCACAATGGATGTGCTGGCACTGCTAGAGGACCATGCAAATGGTAGGATCAGGATGGAGAGAGTTTTTAGGGATCATGGAGATTTCCTGCCCCATGATGATGACTGAAGCAGTGTAGAGAACAGACTGAAGGTAGGCGCTGTGCGTGATGGCTGGCTCCTGGGTAAGTACATAAACACCATTGTAGATATTCTAACCATTAAAGCCTGCTTTATAATTACTCTTCTGTTATACCTTGCAGGTGACAGTGGCTACCCCCTAAGACGCTGGCTCCTCACCCCTTTCACTAACCCGCAGAGCGCAGAGGAGGTGCGCTTTAATGTGGCACACTCTCGTGTGTGCTCCATTGTGGAGCGAGCCATGGGCCTCCTCAAAGGTCGGTTGAGGTGTTTGGATGCCTCGGGGGGCAGACTGCTGTATCACCCTACGAAGGTTTGCAAAATAATTATGGCTTGTGGAGTTCTTCACAATGTGGCACTGGGGAATGCCATCCCCCTCCCGCCTGGCCTCCCTCCCCCACACCACGAGGATTCCGACCCACAACCACCTCCCCGACATGAGGAGTTTCAGCAGGGAGTAAGGCTCTGTGAAGGTGTCATGCGGCATTTTCAATAAGACAGCAAGTATGTTTCATTTTTTAACAAGGTCTTTAATGGAGCTGGCAATGTCAGACATGACCTCACACATGCTGCTCATCACTGTGCGTATTTGCTGGAGTTCGTCTTGTACTTCATTTATGGCACTGATGGTGTCCCTTTGTGTTTGCAGAACAGTGTCTGTCAAGACCCGGCCACTTCTAGGTGCACCATGCGCTCACGACGCACTAGTGTTGGGGACAGCCAGGCCTTCAGCCACGGTGCTAGGACATGCCGTGCCCGGAACCTCCTCATCACCCACCACTTCTACTCCAGAGTGACTGAGGACACAACACAGAATTCCACTGCCTTTTCACAAGTCTCTGTTGAAATATTTAATTTAATAAACAGAGAAAACTGTACTTTACCGGTCTCCTCTGTGGTCTCTGCCAAATCAGTGTCTCCTTCCTTCTCCGACACTATGTCACAGACACTGGCCGTCCCAAGGATGGAGGCTATTTTACTGTCCAGCGGTGTGGGCTCGGGTGTGCCCTTACCCCCACCAGTAGCAGACACGCTTCGACGGTGCCATGCCATTTGGCACTTGGCCTCCACCTTCAAATCCAACCACTTTTTTTCTCACTTCTGCCACAGATCGCTCTGTGGCACTTGCACTATTCACTGCGGTGACGACGTGCTGCCACTCAGTTTTTATTTTATTTTATTAGTAATGCCACTACTGTGACCACCAAACAAAATACCTTTTCTGGCCTCCGCCTCACCCACAAGCACCTCTATCTCAGTCTCCGTAAAAAATATTTTTCTTTTCTCTGCCGTGATCGAGCGTAAAATGTCATTGATCAGCAGGCTTATTTATATGCAAAAACATTCATGAGGTACTTTGCATTGACCATTCATGGTAAAATGTGGGTGTGTCGAGGGCGGGATTTGAGGTGAATCCAGCTGCGCAATCTTCTAGGTGGATTGCGATTTATAAAGGGAAAATTGCGTGCAGGTGTGTGTACGCACGGTTTTATAAATCAGAATATTTTTTGGCATACGCCATTTTCAGCTTTTGGGTGTACGCACACTTTTAGTGTGGATCCTACGCAATGTTTTATAAATGAGGCCCCTGTACTTTAAATAGCAGGAAGGAACCACTGAAATTCTGATTATTCAAATATAACTACAGTCTCTTTCCTCCATCTCACGCTGCTCACAGACTCTTTCTTGGTTTGATGTGTTTACTCTCAAAGAAAGCACCATACTGCTTTTCTTCCGTTCTTTCGTGGGGTTAAAGGTAAATCTTATTGTTAGCTAGACTCTAATCAGCTACAGTGAAGTCAAATATTCATTTGATCATAGATCATTGACTGTGAATAAAGTTTCATTTCCAGTGTAACTGCTGTGATGTAACCTTCTTAGTGTCCCTACATGAATTAATGTGTATCAGTGGAGGTCTAGCACAGGCTGAGTGGAGATGTTAACAGTGGTTATACTGTAAGTGGTTACATGCCGGTGTGACAAAGGAATTAGTCTACATCAGTTCTCTATGGCATTCATGCTGTGAAGGAGGAAAAGAAAACAAAACATAAAAATTAAGCCTTAGTAACACTGTGCTGTCATCACATTGTTCAGTTATTCAGAACTGTAAATGCATCAAGAGGTGACTAAGCAATGAAATTAGACCAATATTCCATGGATCCATGAACCCAGGGTGCTATTTCCAGGAGCAGTACCTCTATTGTGAGGGTTGATTTTTTTTTACCACTAGTTAGTGGCTCTTGCACCATGAAATCTACCTTAAACCTCCTACATACTGAAGGTCTTTGTGAGGCCATGGTTAAGGTCAGCGCTGGTGTAACCCATGCTACATTCTATTAACAGATATTAACAATATCCACAGATCAGGCATAACATTATGACCACCTGCCTAATATTGTGTTGGTCCCTCTTATGTGGTCAAAAATGCTCTGAACCATTGGGCATGGACAAGAGAACGTCTCAGGGTGTCCTATAGGGTCTGGCACCAGGATGTTGGAGGTGGATCTTTTCGGTACTCTGGCTTGTGCAGTGGGGCCTCTGTCAATCAAACTTGTTCCACTGCATCCTGTTGATGCTTGATCAGAATGGGGTCTAGGAAGTTTGGAGGTCAAATCAACATCTTGGGCCATTGTCATGTTCCTCAAGACGTTCCTGATTGTTTGATGTTTTTGCCATGTGGTGGGGTGCATTTTCCTGCGGGGGTAGGCCAGTGACATTTGGGATTGTCATTTGCATGAGGGAGTGTGCTTGTTCTGGGCCACTATCCTGCATGTTTTAGATGTTTCCCTCTTCCACACCTGATTCAAATGATCAGGATCGTTATCAGGCTTCTGCAGCATAGACATATATACGTAGACGTCGCATTGACTGTGGAGGGACGTGCCTAAAGTACCAGTACATCTTGGTACAGGCATAGCAGATTAGGGAGTGCATGGACATCTATGGAGGTAAGAGGTACTCCACAATCTTAAAGTAGAATTATTCACAGAATTTTCGACCGATTTCCAAACGGTTTGATTTGTTAAAAACATCACACATGTAGCTATGACAGGATGCTTGGATGTAAAAAAAAAATGTTTTAAATGTCTGTCTGTCCTCCATGTCTGACGTTTGTAACAACCCGCATGAATATACGTTGACAATTGATCGATTTATGATCACTTTTATACTGCAAACATGTCATTCCTCTGTAGACGTAATGCACTGTAGGAGCGAGTGGCTCTGTACCAAGATGGCGGTCGCGTAGGCACATCTCTCCAATCGGCACAGCAGTCAATGCGGGGTCTACATATATATGTCTATGTTCTGCAGAGCTTGATGATGAGCTGATCATTTGAATTAGGCGTGTCGGAAGAGGGAAACATCTAAAACATGCAGGATAGTGGCCGTCGAGGACCAGGATTGGACACCCCTGCTCTAGATAGTAAAGTTCCATAGGTTGGTGTTCATTCCACCTCTATAGTCCAAACTAAATCTTAACAACTACTGGAACAATTATTATAAAATTCGATTCTGACATTTTTGTTCTCCTCATTAAGAATCACAATAGATAACTTTGGTGATCATCTGATCTTTTCTCTATATTAACAAATCAAAAACAACATACCAACATGTATACATATGAGCAATCTTGCTCTAGAATCACAGATTCCACCCTTAACTAATCAAATTTAGAAAGAAAACAACAAAAACACCATGTTTGCAGTATCTGAGGTTGTCTGAAGATGTTTTATATTGTTAAAAATGACTGTTTTTCAGCTGTTCCATTTTTGAATAATAGTGTCCATTAATAGCACATAAAAAATACGTATAGTCTGCATATTAATATTCCATAGTGCATTTCGTTTAGATGACTTGTAGTGTATAGGTTTGAGATTCAGTGTTTGCAATTAGCATGCAAGAGGTCATTACCAGGAAACATGTTGGCTAACAGATTTCAATTAAACCACGTCTTTGGAATACCACTGGAAATTAAACCTCCCAAAGATAATGTAAAATTATTTATTTTATTGCTATCCACAATCTTATTTGAGCTCTTACGCCTACATCCCCCTTGCAGCTGTAAGTATAAATTATCGATTTCCTTTTACAGTTTATTGTTGGACAGCAATGCACAGAAAATAATTAATACTTAACCTAAAAGTAATAAAAAATATTGCTTCATTAGTTATATGAAGGCATGTTGCAGTATTTTTCTTAGTAATGTTAATGTTGGTTTCTGAAGCCTCAGAATCACTTTTCTGCTTTTTGCAGATGACATGGTTCTGTTTGCTTCATCAGGCCGTGACCTTCAGCAACCACTGGGGTGGTTTACAGCCGAATCTGAAGCCTGGATGAGGATCAGCACTTGAAAGTCTGAGGTCATGAGTCTTAAGTATCTCGGGATCTTATTCACTAGTGACAGGAAAATGGAGCATGAGATGGACAGACAGATTTAGGAGGCAGTAATGCAGGTGTTGTACCAGACCATCATGGTTAAGAGGGAGCAGAGGTGGTAGGCGAAACTTTGGATTCAGTCAGGCTTTGTCCCAACCCTCACCTTTGGTCGTGAGCTCTGGACAGTGACTGAAAGAATGAGATTGTGGATACAAGTGGCCAAAATGGGATTCCTTCGTATGGTGGCTGGGAAGAGGGATGTCTGAATGTCCTGCTTACACTGCTGCCACTGTGACCCTGGATAAGTGGAAGAAAATGGATGAATGGATGGATGTTAGATTAGTCCATTAAGGAACGTGACTGAAATAGTTTGTGTCACTCAAACATATTTCACTTAAGTGGTTAGTGTAAATTAATAACCTGTACTTCATCACTTTGTGATTGTGCTGCTCCTACTGCTCATTCATCTCGCTCATTTGTCTCCTCTATCTCTGTGCACAGAAGCCAAATGAAACCGGAGGAGCATGGCTAGCTGGAAGAATAGAGAGGTTAGGAAGCAAACTAGAGCCAGTAATTGAACTATTAGAGAGTGAGGTCATGTAATGTGCTTGCCCTCAGACTGCTATCTGAGGAAGAACACTTTACAATCTACACTACACCACAGCAGGAGCACTGTTGGTATTCAGACATACATGCTGGTGTGGAGGACATGACAGTGAGGACGTCCACAGTCAGAACTATTTGCTTTGTGCTGCGTGACATCTGAGAACACTGTCTCCTCCGTGCACAATCTCAGTTTGATTTCCTCTTCACAGAGACGTCTGCAGACTGAAGTCTTTCATCCAAATGTATGTCAGTCAACTCCCCTGGATTCCCCACGAGTAGTGACAATATTTGGGTGGGTACATTTTTAAAAAGTAATTGTTTTTGTAGAATGTTTTTTTCAAAGAGTATATGTCCATCAATCCATCCATTAACTATCCCTGCTATATCTTGTAAAAGGTTGCAGGCCTCTCACCTTGCCCTAGACACTGGATGAGAGGTCATGTCACCAGTCCATCACAGGGCTAACACACAGAGACAGACAGCCATGCACTGCACCATCAACAGTCACTTCTACAGCCAATGTGGAATCACCAATTTACCCTCCATGCATGTCTTTGGACTGATTGAGGAAGCCGGAGCACCCTGGAGAAAATCAACGGGGAGAACATGCAAACATCACACAGAAACCAGGTCCAAACCCTGACTCTTCTTGCTGTTGGGGGCAGCACGAAACATTTTACCATTGTGATCATTCTGTGAGAAGCTGCAGTGGTTGCTGTGCAAGATATGGCAGTAGAAACATGAGTCTACATTGAGAAATACTGATCCATTTAAAAACATAAAAACATTTTTTTGACTTATATTGGTGAGTGCAACCATTTAAAAAATGTCAACAACAAAAAACATTTTCTTTGTGCTTTGCTATTAATAATGCCGCACTCTGACAATGTTCCGAGCAATATAATTATGATATATGGCTATATCTGCTTTATAAATGTGCAGATATGTGTAGGAGAGTCAGAAAACAAGCCATGTGTTCAAGGTCAAAGAAATGGTACAAGAGTGTCCTAGAGTGACAGGAAGGCAAGAACATCAATATCAACGTCATGTCTGCATGTTAAAGGGCCTCTAAAGTCCTTTCGAAATTGCACTTCCATAAAAATATAGACTTATGAGACACAAAGAATGTGCAAAATAGTTGAAGCTAACTTGGCATCCCGACTTTTAGTTCCTTGTATGGGTGAAGCTCCAAACATGCTGAATCCTCAGTGTCTTACAATGCAGCTCCACAGCATTCTCATTAGAATTCATGTGCCAGACCCCGACTTAAGAAAGGTCCTCCTCAGCAGAGCCTTTCTCACAGACTAAGACGTACTCCTGATGATAAGTAAACTTTATATATAAATTCAATAGAGTTCCCCTCTAAACCTGCAGTGCAGAACTTTGGTATCCATGGCGGTGATAATTACATAAATACTGCTGACACGTGCTTATGATATTTAATCGCTTTCTTTTGAAGACTGTAATCCTTCCCCTTGAATTGCAAGTTTCTGTTTTTTATCTGGAGCTTTAGGAACTTTTATTGGATGCCTCGTAGGTTCACATGTGCTTCACAATAGCCGTAGTTGCTCCTGTTCAGCTCTGGCAAACCAACCATTGCTGGTTGATGTAGCCACATTTAAAACTGTGATATGTCATAATACAGAGATTTACCAGGTGGAGATAGGCCTCATCAGTATTGGGTAAGGGCTTGAAGGGGAAGATTTACTGTAAATGACAAAATCCTGCCCTCCAGATTTCAGTACAGATCTGTAGCCAAGATGTAGCTAACTGTTTGTGTGGTTCTGTCCAAAGTTCACATAGTTGTTGCGATTGTGATTTATTTGCAGTGTTGGAACAATATCTTTACACCTGTCCAGCACTTCTGTGCAGTTTCTCTAGCTATAGCATATTGCAGGTGCAGTATAGTTGGTGAGCACAGGTTTAAAAGAACAATAGCAGCAGACATCAGACGAAAGATGTGCACACTACACTGATAGATCCAAATACATTTAATAGACAGCAATATAACAACAGTGTTTCTCAGAGCAGAACAAGTAATAGATATCATCATCCTGGTGTTTCCAGATTGAAGCAGTTGGAATAGACTGAAAATCAGCATCTTTGTTACTAACCTTACTGAGCATGAGCATTACCTTCATACCTTTGCACTCCATAAATTGCAACAACCTTCAACAACTCTAACATATTAAAAGTGGAAATGCTTGTTCCCAAGGACCAAGTATGATGTGTTAAACTATGAATGAAGCCTCATTTAAGCTGCCAACTTGAGTCACCGCTACATTCATGTGGATTAGGCTCACTCTTTATGCATGTTGCCATATTACTCACCTGGAAGCTTTGCTGATAATTGGTGCTGCTATTGCGAGAATGTTATCTACTGTCAACCCCTAGTCCTTTCAATGCTGAGCTTAGACACCAGCTACCAACTCACTCACACTCATTGCAGAGGAATCCTTCTCTGGGCACCAGAAATATTCACTGTACGTTTCATGGTAGTCTGGTTCAGTGGAAGAATACAGTAGTAGCCTTTTGCACTCAAAGATAATTTATTTAAACATGTTCATGTGAATCATCATCTGCATCATGTTTTTTTTTCTCATAAAAGTAAGCAATTAATATTCGGAAAGACGTGCTGTGGCTGATCTTACATTTAAAGTTTACTGTGTCTCTTGAGCCTGCACTGTAAAAATGAAAACTTGACATTGCTCAGTAAGTTGAACAAAAAATATTAAATTGTAGTGCAAACAATGGAATAGTAATTATTTCAACTAGCATCATCAAGTTTGTTGTGAAAGGTTGGCCTTATTACATAATATGTGGGGGCAAAACTCAAAATGCCTTGTTGGACCAGAGCCAACACTTATTGAGGCCCGGGTCAAGTATGTGTGCAAAACTGCACATGCTTCCCCGAAAGTATGGGGTCTCCTGAACAACTTTGCAGGGGATTTAATAATCTAACCCTTATTATTACCAACACACCTGATTCAAATGAGTGTCATTATCAGGCTTCTGCAGAGCTTGATGATGAGCTGATCATTTCTATCAGGTGTGTTGGAAGAAGGGAAACATCTAAAACATGTAACACAGTGTGCCCCAAAGACCAGGATAGGGAAAAACGGATTATTGTATTCTTAAACCACCATGTTTATTTTTTCTAATTAATTCTAATAAGTTTTGTGTTTCATAGTTTAGTAGTTTGTAGAACTTAAGTTTCGTATTAATAAAAACTCAGAATTTGAAGTTTTTATTAATACATACATACATATATATAATTTGAGTTGGCCACAAAACTCAAAAATCTAGTGCAGTAAGTTGCCTTGAAATTTTGAATTTTCTTAACTTTTTCATTTTTGCAGTGTGTAGTCCTGTTTACTGCGCCAAAAAGCTCCTTTTAGAATAAACTGATGCAATGTATGATGAGAACTTCCCTACATGCACATACTGATTACATACATCCAAGGATGCTTCTCCTTCAGTCATTACGCAATGACTGGAGCTGTTTGCCAGGAGGTTGTGTCATCAGATGGTTACCAACAATCATTGAGTGTTTCAACCCTGAACCATAACACTCTCCTGTTGGTG